>SRPY01000228.1:0-43080 GCA_018360145.1 Claviceps africana
TTAGCATCCCGAGGGCAATCGATTCAAGAAAAAAAAAACCTACATGGCGCCCGCAAAGCGAGAAGAGCACAAGAGCAAGACGCTCGGCCCCAACGCATCCATCAGCATCCACCATCTCTTGCCATGTCGCTTCCGGTTGTGGAACTTGGCACGGAACGCGGCCCTCTGCTTCGAGTCGGCCAGACGCCACTCGGGATGGGCTTTCTCGAGAATGCTGTCAATGACGGCACTGATGTTGCCTCGGCCCATGCTCGTCACGGGCTCGGCCAGCTCGACGCGGCCGCTCTTCCAGTCGTGATACATGCTCTCGAACTCGAGATGGAGCAGGACCATGACCATGCGGCCGCGGATGGCGTCGTCCCTCATGCGGGCGTCGAGCTGACAGAAGCAGGAATACACCCTCTGCAGGTTCTCGAACCGGCCGGGCCGACCGCCGGCTCCGTGGCTCTGCGACCACTCGTTGTGCCAGAGGCCGTCGCGCACCCATCGGGGGAGGTTGGTCTTGAGGAACTGGTGATAGTCTGGCCGGAGGCAGGTCTGGACCATGACGTCCACCTTGCACGGCGTCGCGTCGGCCAGAAACCGGCTCGCCTTTGCCGTCTTGTGCTGCTTCCAGTCTGTTCCGTCGGCCTCGTGGTCTCTTGCCGGGACGGGAGTCGTCTGGGCGTGCATGGCTTCCTGGCCAAGGAGTCCGGGACGCCCGGTGGCGGCTGCGGATATCGTGTCGAGCATGCTGGACGCGTTGCCGGCCGTCGGCGTCGACGGTGAGCCCGGTTGTCCATCTTGCCGATACGAATGAGTCATGTCGTCGAGCATGACAGCCTCGGGTGAGGCGTGGCATCTAGAACCGCTCCGTGCTGCCTCGATGGAAAAGAAAACAACTTGTCAATGCAAAGTCACCATGGCCGGGGTCTGGCGCCGGCAGATGATACATCCCGGGCGCTGTACATGAGCCTTGACTCGTATCTTACAGTGAATCCCGTCATGGTTTCCTTGCTGGGCTTCCAGCTCCAGCATGCACTCATCTGGAACGTATGCCTGGACGACCAGAATGCCATGGTCAGCACGCATCAGGGTTGGGATAAGATGTCCGTCATCCAAGGTGTGAAGGCTCTTTCTCTCTCTCTCTCTCTCTCTCTCTCTCTCTCTGTCTGTCTGTCTCCCTTTCTCTCTTTGCGGCCGAGTTCCATACCTGGCAATCCAAGTCACTACCGTTCAAGGGAGTTTCAAAGTCAAACAGTTCCCAGCCATCGTAGAGACTCTCGCTGGCGGGGGCATGGGCAACGCCAAAGACGGCATCTGTGTCGAGGCCTCGTCCGCTTGCTGGACATGCATGCTCTGCGCCCTGGCTCAGTATGCCGTGATTCGCAAAGTCGCCGAAAGATGTCACGGGGAATTCCATGTTCGTTATAGTGGAATCAGTGTACGTAGTACGGGAAGCAATGGAACTGGGGAAGCATTGTGCCCCCACGTCCGTCTGTGCTTCTTGGTGACTGGCGAATGTGTGGCCGGACGTAGCTGAACTTTTACCATTGTTATTATGGGTTTTTTTTTATTCTCCTTTTTTTTTTTCCCTTGTTTACTTTCTTCCTTTACCGTCATTCGTTTCATGCGTCAGGAGGAAGCATTCAGTCGTGCCAAGGAAGAGGGGCGATATATTACCGAGCATCATAGCCATCTTCAAAGACTAACACGGGCTGCAGCGACAGTGTCTCACCCACCAACGCCTCCTTGAGATCGATCCTATACGGAGCGAGCCGGCTGGCAAGCACGGTGAGAGAAGCGGTGTCGTTTGCATCGAGCAAAAGCTTGACCGCATCGCCCAAGAGCCGGACGTTGTGTGGGAGCGTGGGTGGTACTCTTTGCGCTTCTACACAAGGATCCATCCTTATCACGGGAGAAAAATGTTGGGAGACGGGCATCAGGGGTTGCTTGGAGAGACGCGCGGGATATCTTTTGCAATCTGGATGAGGGCTTTCTTTTTAGTTTGGCTTTCTTTTAACTTGGCTTTTTTTTTTTTTTACGTTTCTCACAAGTTTGTGTTCTGAAACACAATTATGTATCTCTTGATGTAACAGAATCAAGACAAAAAAAGCATACAAAAGAGGGACGAAAAGAACAGGCGACAAATAAGGCCTTCGAGCTGTCAAGTAACGGGAAAAGCCCTACCGGAACGAGCCAGGTATTTTCCCGCCCACTTCATGCACGCGTGGTACTATTCGGGCAGCACGATTTTTCGATTCGGGTAGCATTATGGACAATTCGGGCATCGGCCCGCCCCGGTGCTAGATCCGTATGAGATACATGAACGAAATCTGCCGCAGAGTTTTATAACAGGCGGTGACTGATCAAGGCGCCCGATGGAGGCAGCGAATGGAAGGCGAATAGGAAAAGACTTTGCCGAGCACAAAGGCCGATTTCTTTTCTTTTCCTTTCTTTTCTTTTTTCTTTTCGCAAAAAAAAAATTAAAAAAAAAAAAAAAAAAAAAAAAAAAGCTCCTCCGGCAAAACCTTTGCATGTAAGGAACCCTCCAGCCTCGACACCTCAAAAACCATATTTCTTTTCCCGCCAAGAAAAAAAGAGCGGGGAGCGCATAGCCATGAGAATGAAGGAATGAAATTAAGGTCAGACGAAGCCATCCGGCACATGTCAGCCATGCGACGAGTTCATGGCGCCATGTGCTGAGCAACGTCATCATGACCCGAAGCGCGACAGGCGGCCCCGTATGCGTATGCCAAGAAGGAGAAACGCCGAAAAAGGAACAGGGCAAGAAAACCGAAAAGAAACGACGAGGACTTAAAGGGAAGGGGGGGGGGTCCGGCCAAATAGTTCAAGACGTCCTCCTGGTGGACAGTGAGGAGGGCCAGCCTTTTCAAGAGACTAGACTGATGCTAAGAGTTCTTGATATGCTTAGCATTATTTAGGTTTAGAAAGGTGAAGGCACGGCTTAGGATCCATTCTATACCTTTTTTTTTTTTTTTTTTTTTTTTTTTTTTACATCAACACGACCATCAGACGGCGAAAAGGCCGTGGCATGCACTCGACGTAACAGCCCTACTACACAGCCAGGCCGTGTCATAATTCAGTCCGCAACGGCATACCATGTACGCGAGCAAGTGAAGGAAACCCCTTCAGTATGTCGTCATGCTGTCGCCCCGACAGGCATCAGGAAGCCGTGGCCGAAAAAAAAAAAAAAAAAAAAAAAAAAAAAAAAAAAAAAAAAAAAACCGCTCAAGGACAACATGGCAAAGCACATGAATATACACCGAGGCGTCGACATCACATGCCATTCTTCTCCTCCATATACACGGTTACACGGATACATCCTCACGCATGGACAAGTCTCGGCAAGTCGTAGCCGTATTTCTGCAGCATACCCGCGCCATCGCCACAAGTAGCGACATGTTTGACTCCTATTCCGTGTGAGTCTCGGCACCGCATCACAAAACAAGCTCGACGCCTGCCAAGGACATGCTGCCGTGAAGGCGACGGGGGAATCACGACTCTGGGCCAAGGCGGAATCTTTTTAGAGACAGACCCAGCCCAGAAAAAAAAACGTCTCACAACATCATGATGCATACGCTTCAGTACTCTGCGATGTGGTAGAATCGTATTGACTACTCGCGGCGTGTTTTCCACCTTTGCTCCATTTTTTGTTTATTTCCTTTTATTTTCATTTTTTTTTTATTTTTGATTAACCAAAAAAAAAGGGGGGCTTCCCATTTCCGTCCTCTTCACCACTCCAACGGCTCCTTCTTCTCCTCGCCCCGGTTCGTCTTGGGCACCGGCACCGCCTTGGCGGCCAGCCGCCCGCCCTGGCCCGGCCTCTTGAGGTACGCCGACCCGTCCAGCCAGGGCGTGTTCAGCGTCATCTTCTTCTCAAACTCGGTAATCTTGTCCTCCATCTGCATCGTCAGGCCAATGTCGTCCAGCCCGTTGACGAGGCAGTGCTTGCGGAACTCCTCCACCTCGAACGAGCAGATGGCGGAGCCGGCCGAGTTCTTGATCTGCTGGCCGGGCAGGTCGATTTCAATGTCGCGGCCCGCCCGGGCCTCGTCCGCAACGGCCTCGAGGTCCTCCTTGTTCTCGATGCGGATGGGCAGCATGCCGTTCTTGAACGTGTTGTTGAAGAAGATGTCGGCAAACGAGGGCGCGATGATGCACTTGATGCCAAAGTCCAGGAGGGCCCATGGGGCGTGTTCGCGGGACGAGCCACAGCCGAAATTGGACCCCGTGCACACGAGAATCTTGGCCTGGCGGTACGGCTCCCGGTTCAGCACAAAGTCGGGCTTGTCCGACCCGTCTTCGTTGTAGCGCAGCGCGTGGAAGAGCGCCGTGCCGAGGCCCGTCCGCTTGATCGTCTTGAGGAACTGCTTGGGGATGATGGCGTCCGTGTCGACGTTGGCCATGTCCAGAGGCGCGGCGACACCCCGGAGGCTCACGAATTTCGGCAGCCCGGCACCGGCACCGGCAGCAGCCGATGTGTTGGTGTGCGGCTGCGAGTCTTGGGGCTGGTCGGCAATGACCTCACGCTCGTGGGCGTCGTCGACGGCTCGCTCATCGACGTGGGCCTCTGCCGACGAGCTGCTCGGAGTGATGCCGGCCTCGACGTGCGGGCTGGCCTTGTAGGCCGACAGCTTGCGCACATCCGCGAGCTTGCCGACGATGGCCGCCGCCGCCGCCATGACAGGCGACATGAGATGGGTTCGGCCGCCGGCACCTTGGCGGCCCTCAAAATTGCGGTTCGACGTACTGGCGCATCGCTCGCGAGGGGCCAGGATATCCGGGTTCATGCCCAGGCACATGCTGCAGCCGGCCTCGCGCCACTCGAACCCGGCGTCGATGAAGATCTGGTCGATGCCCTCGGCCTCAGCCTGCGTCTTGACGAGGCCAGAGCCAGGCACCACCATGGCACGCTTAATGTTGGCCGCAATCCTCTTGCCCCTGACCACGTGCGCCGCGGCACGGAGATCTTCGATTCGCGAGTTGGTGCAGGATCCGATAAAGACCTTGTCCACAACCACGTCCTCCATGGGCGTCCCCGCAGTCAGCCCCATGTATTCCAGCATTCTGCGCCCGGAAATCTTCTTGGCCTCGGTAGCAAACGTCTCCGGATCGGGCACGACGCCCGTGATGGGCACGACGTCTTCGGGGGACGTGCCCCAGGTCACCGTCGGGACAATATCCTTGCCATCAATGAAAACATCAATGTCGTACTTGGCATCAGCATCGGACCGCAGAGCCTTCCAATACGCAACGGCCCTGTTCCATTCGTCGGAGCCATACTTTGGCGCCAGGGGGCGTCCCTTTAGATACTCAAACGTAATCTCATCGGGGGCAACCATGCCGGCGCGAGCGCCTCCCTCGATGGACATGTTGCAGATGGACATGCGGGCCTCCATGCTGAGGCCGCGGATGACGGAGCCACAGAATTCAATGACGGCCCCGGTACCGCCGGCAGTGCCTATCTTGCCGATGGCGTGCAGGACGACATCCTTGGAGCTCACCCCCGGGGCGAGCTCGCCGTCGACCTGGATCCGCATGTTTTTGCTGCGCTTGGTGATGAGACACTGGGTGGCCATGACGTGCTCGACCTCGCTGGTCCCGATTCCAAAGGCCAGCGAGCCAAAGGCGCCGTGTGTCGAAGTATGGCTGTCGCCGCAGACCACGGTGGTTCCAGGCAGGGTGAAGCCCTGCTCGGGTCCAATGACGTGAACGATGCCTTGGCGCTTGTCGCCGAGACCAAAGTATGTGATGCCGAAATCCTTGACGTTTTCTTCCAAAGTGACGCACTGCGTTCGCGAGTCATCCTCTTCGATGAACGTGGCAATGTCCTTCATGCCCTTTCTTGAAGTAGTAGGCACATTCTAACGGGAACTAGTCAGTACGAAAAAAGAAAGAAAAAGAAAAAAGAAAATGTTGCCGGCATGAGCAAGCAGATCATTCACAGAGGGAAAAACAAACAACGTACGTGATCCGTGGTAGCAAGAGTGCAATCTGGCCGACGCACTCTTCTCCCGGCGTTTTTCAATCCTTCAAAAGCTTGCTGAGAGCAACGTTAGCATTCCAATCTCATGCCATGGGCCTGGATTGGCGAGCGCATCGGTGCATGACTTACAGGCGACGTCACCTCGTGTACCAAATGTCTGTCTACAGACCAGCCGAGAATTGAAAAAGAAAAAAAGAAAACTCTTAGCAAGCGCCATCATGCAAAGGACATTTCGCCGCGGCACGACAGCCCCAACGTACCGATGTAGAGCAAAATTGTGCCATCGAGCTTCTCGTCCACAATGTGATTTGACAGCACCTTGTCATACAAGGTCTGTGGTTTGTGATGGGTGCTAGGCATCCTGATGCTGAGAAAGGGGGGGGGGGCTGCTTGGCTTGATGGAGGATTTTTTTTTTTCGTGTTCGTTATGGACGAGTCGAGCGACGCGTACTGGTTGGACTCGATTCGACTCGGTTCCGCGATGACGCTTTTCGTCGTGGGGGTGGCGGCAGGTCTCAGCAGGACAGCACAGCACAGCACAATCGGATATGACGAGGGCCCGTTTGTCGTTGGCAGCAGATGGACCACCGAGGCGGAACACGGGGAGGGTTTTATCGTGCAAAGCCAAAACGGCCATTGCAGTCGCCAGACAGACAAAATCGAATCAACCCGGTCCTGCACCGGCATCGGCGGCTCCGATGATCGGACCGCTAGATTAGCTGAGGGCCAGATGCGGCCAAATGGCCAAGGCGGGGGACGCAGGGGATGCAGGAGACTCCGGAGCGAGCGCCCTGACGGAGTGGGGCGGGGGTGCGATCTCGTCCAGTGAAAGCAAGGTTTTTGTGAAGCACGGCCGCTCATAGGTGGCAGCGCAGGACCGACATGGGCATTGCCAAAGGCGCGCCAAGGGCAAGTGCGCGCACAATGGGAACCAACGAACCAGACCAGACCAGACCAGACCAGACCAGACCAGACCAGACCAGACCAGACCAGGCCATAGACACCAAGGCACCTTTACCCGGATGATTTTCCATCCCCTAGGAGTGCAGTGCCCAATGAGACACAGAATGCGAGCGGGGCTCCAGGGCAGGCTAGTAGTAGGTGTAATTCTTTCTACTTCATCGCGATTCTTTACGACTTAGTGCTTACTTGGTAGGTGAAAATTGGTACGTAGACAGGCCAGAACTTAGGCAAAGCACGTGACTCTTGCCAGCCACATCCCCACCATCTCCACCATCTCCATCATCCCCATCCGAGTCCTCCGCGTCGTCGTCACCAAGTTGGCTGTGCTCGCGTGTCGTTTCGTCTCGTTTCGCTTCGTGTCCGTCTTGCGCTTTGGCCTCATGTTCTCCCTGTTTCTGTCTACATATACATATGTACATGCGAGATCACACCACATGTCCGTACCCGGACTGCCAGGTACCTGCGTCCATGGAGGTACTCCCTCCCAACCCCGCACTACCCTGCCAACACCACCAGTCGTTTCGGCAACATCGTCAGCTACACTATGCATGTATTCTCTATTGATGATGATACCATCTCCGCGTCTAACAATAACAAAACCTCTTCATTTTCATAGCACAGGTCCACAGACTTCTATTCGAATAGCCTCTACCGCAGCGCCCTTGCCCCCTCTACTCTCCCCTCACATACCAGTAGACATCCCCAGCCCACTCTTGGACGGCCTTGCCATTCTCAATACACAACAGTCCCAACCTGAGGGCCATCATGTAGCCAGCAATAAACAGAAGCGTCATCGGAATGGAAAGTACCACTGTCAGGCAATCTCCCACGGTGCCCTCGTCTCTGTTTTGTCTTGCCCAGTATTCCGACTTGAGGTTGAATAACGGTCCAACCCGTTCCCAGTACATCTGCCAGGCAGGTAGAATGTAGCACCACATGACGCCCAAGAAATCTCGGCCAGCTCGCAATGCCGGGCCCAAGAACCCGTCGTCCGGCCGGACAGCGATGACTGTGTTTCTCGCGCCAACCCAGTCATCAGGAGGGTTTGGTTCAAGCCAGGGCGTGTCAATGGAATCCGGAAAGCGACCCGGAGCTTGAACCAACGCCGTCAACTCATCATCCTGGACGAACATGTCGACGCACGTGGCCCTGTCTCCGCGAGCCACAGCTGCCGCCTGCTGCGGTTCTTCTGCGCGATTGGCTGCGTCGCCTATTTCTTTCAGAGCTGTCTGGGGTTGGCCACCCACCGCCGCGTCGCCTTGCTGTCTTGGCCTTTGATCCACTACCCTCGCGCCCTTTATCCCGAGGTCTGTTGTCACTGGACTGTCGGGCTTGCTCACCGCAGGGCGATATATGTTTGGGAAAGACTCCGTGTTCTTGTTCGTGTGCCAGCCCCCTTGTCCCGGATGGCACTTGGATGTAGTACCGATCTCGTTGCCGACTTCTGCCAACCTGACCCTCGGCGATGGCTTCTGTAAGATTCTCATTACAGAGCTTCCCAAGCTGCTTTCGGATGTGGCAATCAGAGGCAGGTTGTACATGGCTCCGCCCTTTTGATAGTCTCCTGGCTGCGCTCGACGGTTGTTGTTCTCCTGTTTTGGTAGGGCCCGAAAGCTCGTTTTGAAGCGAGGTCGGTCGCAACCAGTAGTGGTGATGATGTGTGTGGAGGCACACTCCGTCACTGTTTGCGTAGTGCTTCCCCTGGTCATGTCTTGTAGGATTTTCGGGCCTGTTCTTTCTGGCATCTGTCTCGTTTCGTTTCGTCTGTCCCTTGCCTCTGAGGCTGAGAGTTGAATCTGTTTTCGCTGCTTCGCCTCGTGATCTGCAGCCGGATGCTTTATATTCATGCCCCAAGTTACTATGAGCGGGCCGGGAGCCACATGCGGAGCAAGTCTTGGGTCGGGCTCGTTTCTCCCACGGTCCGGCGGGCTGGGGTCCAGTTCCGGACTCAAGGCTGAATGTTTCCTTTGTTGCCGAGTACTTCTCCTGGCCCATCGATTCAACATGCGTGGGCTGCTTGTTTTTGACACCTGCGTGAAGTGTATTGTTCCTCTTCCCATCAAAAGACCCCAATTGGGCATGTTCTTTCTGCGGCCGTTTGTGATGTGCCGTGCGTTTTCTCTGGTCCGAGTTCCAGGCTTGTCCATGCCGTGTAGAAATGTCAGCAGCTTCGAATTTCCGTGTTCCATGGTGTCTGTCACGCGGCTTAGACTCCGGCTTGGGAGGCTTCGCAAAGCTACCAAGTCTCTTGCACATTTCTTCGGGGCGTCCTCTTGAAATATCTCTACTTTTGTTGTGAGGCTCTCTGTGCTTGGCAGACCGCCCACTTGTATCTTCTTCCCTCCCGGATCGTCTTGTTTCTCTGATCCGATCCCTAAAAAAGAATCCGGTGTGACTTGGGCTACCACATGGTCCGGAATCGCCGTGCCTTCTGCCTCAACGCCCTCGCTCTCTGGTTGTGCCTTCTTCACGGATACCTGCGGATGCGGAGCAGGATTGGCCGACCTACCGTCTTGTAGTTGCGCAGTGTTTTCAGACGTGTCAAAACTGATGCCGTTTACAAAAAGCTCCCATGCCGAGAGTCCCGTCTCGGCAAAGTCTACCAAGCTTTGCCGACGTGGTGTCCGAACAACCGTCTCCATTGAGTCGGGACTATTCGTCAGCTTCAGCTCTCCATCTCTCTGTTGTAGAGCATAATCCACTCCAGCATGTTTGTCGGGGCTGTTGGAATCGAAATCAATCAGGCTTGAATTTGAGGCGCGCTTGGCCACCTCTGCCCTGTCACATACTTTCGATTGTCTTCCTGTCCAGAGGTCGTCATTAGAACTAGATCTGATGATGTCCGCAAGAGTACTCACGAGAGGCAGGTGCAGTTTCCACAACTGACTGTGCAATGGGACTGAGGTTTGGTTCCTGCGCCGAGGACCATTGCCGTGCATGACGCTTCCAAGTGACCGTCTGGCTGATTTCTTGAACTTTCTCCTTGCCCTTTTCGAGACGACGGATTTTTTCTTTCTCACTGTTGAGCAGAATCTTCTGTGCCTCCTGTTCACTCTTCTCCCTTGTGCTCTTGTAGTGATGGCGAGCATCCTTCAAGGCGTTCTTCAATACAAGCAGCTTTTGTTGAGTCTCTTGGCTAAGGATGCTCCTGTCGCTGTCTGACGGAGTCAAAACATCGAGCTTTCCGGTTTCGGGGTTGAAGCCCTGAACTCCCAGGTAATCTCCACTCTTTTTGAGATTTCGTCGACGCCATCGTGCCTCTTGCTTTGCACGTATATATTGCACATCGGGCGTGGAAGACGAATGAGAACCTGAACCACTCGTATCAACAACATTCAACCGATTGTCGCTTGTGCCATGAAGGGCCGTTTGTGGTCCCGTCTCCAAGGCTCCTCCCTTGCCACGTCGTTGAACATTAGTACCGGCAGGCCCGCTCGGTTTTCCATCATCACTCATGACGGCATTTCCTTCACCCGCTTCTTGAAGGCTTCCTCTATCAGATGTGCTCTGTGGCAGCTTCTTTGATGGTGCCAGCTGTGACCTGTCGTTGTTCATGTGCTCGCGCTCCTTTTGTAGTTGAAAGGCGGATGGGCGAAGTGTTCCTCCGCGCTCTGGTCGGTTGCTTGGTAGTATTTGTTTGAGCCAAGAGCCCAGTGATGGAGACGCGTGAATATCACCAGAAAGATTACCTTGTTTGGGAGGCCTTTTGGGTATGATCCGATCGGCCTGGGCCACAGATGACGAGAGGTCGGATGCTCTCGGTGGCGGAAGAGGTGGCATGGTCTCCGACGAGACGGTGAAACTGAATGTCTGCCTGGCTGTTCAAGTGTTTCTCATTGGTCCTTCGACGGGTGCAAACAGTTGCCAGCTGCCCCTTGGCTTCACAGCTGACCGCAGGTGACTGCAAGAAGGGCTGGCGGGTCAAGATAGGAATGAGAAAAAGGCGATTACTGAAACTGTGGCCAGCGATTCCGAATGGTTCCAGGGTGGTTGTTGATCATCCCCTACACGTCCTTTGTCGTTTTCCTCGTGAGAAGAAGGCGCAGGGCAAGAGAATGTTCTGTATCAGGAAAGAGTATCCAACACCGCCCGGCAGACAGACGCAAACGTCATCGAAATCCTCGTAGCTGAAACAGAAGCTTCGTCAGCTCCTGGTACACATGTACGTTGGGTGATCAGCACGGATGCACAAGTATCAAAATGGTTCTATTCCGGATCGGACTCGGAGGTCGGACTCGGACTCGGGCGCACAAGCAGAGCGTGGAAACGCACGCGGCTTTCAGAAGGAAAAGATAGGTACTTAGTAACATGCATAGATATATGTAAGTGTGTACACAAGTAACGCCATAAAATGCCTATCCAAACAGTCAAGTCCATCAACTCCCTTTTGATTCTGTGAATTACGACAACAAAACGAAGAAGATTCCACAGTTAGCCTCGCCACCTCTTCGGGAATCGCTCATTGGCACCATGCTTGCCTATATTGGCAAAGGGGTGAGGGGAGCTGATTAAGCTAGAGCCAGTGAACCGCCTAGGTTCGAATTGCCTTGTTGGACTGCTGGGGGGCTCGTGGCTTCGCTGCTCGGATGCGACCGTCTCTCTCGAGGTTTGCGGAGAACTGAAATCGGTCAGGCTGACATCAGCCATATTGCTGGTCTTTTTCAATGGTGATCTGTCCCGCGAGTATGCTCCCATCTGGCCCCTGTATAGAGTATGAGTTCCTACAGAGGTGCCTGTGCTCGTAGTGGAAGGCGGAACCGCTGGTGTATGGGCGACGGGCGTGCTTTGGTCAGGAGTGTAGCCATTCGCGAAACTATGCCGGAGACCAGATGGCCGAATGCTACTACCGAAGGCCGACGTCGACATCTCGGATCGGCGACGGGCCGTAGTTGGCGTGACCAGTGGCGACTTCATAATATGACCGGAGCTCTGACCAGAGCTGACACCTGGACTGTGGAATCTATGGCTTGGCGTGGACTCCTGAAAATCCACATGAGGATTGCCGCGAGTGATGAAGGACCGTCGGATGAGCGTGGTTGGCGTTCCAGTCTGCACAAACTCTCTCGAAATGGCGGGTTGTTCCTCCGACATTTGCGTCCCCACATCTCGAACAACCGGATGGATGCGCGGCTGAACAAACTTGGTGTCATACTCATGAAACACCTCCCGTTGAATAACTGCATTGTCCTTGGCTTGCTGGGAGTATCTCGATGACAGGAGAATCATCTGAACGGACAAGACCATTTGCATGATCAGCGCGTTGAAGACTGTCACGCTTGGCCGGGGATCCAGGGGAGCCAGCGGCAGGAAGGTCAAGTAGACCAAGACATGACCAGGGCTGAACAAGCAGAGAAGACGGATGCAAACGGGTAGAGGATCCCAGATGGAAAGCTCCCACACATCCCGATTCTTCTCGGGATGGGCACGGGACTCGGCAGAATCTGGCGAGAGCATATCCGCAAGGAATCGCAAGGGCGAGGATGCCACGGGGTTTGAGTGAACTCGAACTCGTTTGGCAGAGGACGTGTTTGGCTCAACATCGATGTCGGCCTCGAACAGCCTGTATTTTCTCGTCCGTGCGATGGTGTAAACGGCGTTGATGATGGAGAATGCGACCAGAACCCAGCACATGAGGTACATCTACGGAGATTCATCAGCGCATGGAGCAGTGCCAGGACACAATTTAGGACTCACAAGAAGCGACGGCCAGCTCGACGCGCTCTCGTCTCCGAAAATATCGTCACTTGCCTGTTTGGACCCCGAGTTCGCCCGCACGACGAGGAACAGAAAGTTGAGCCCCAAACCAAGCTGGGTGCCGACCAGCCCCGAGTCCCAATCCCTCGTTTCCATCTCCTCCGAGAGCCACAGAAGGAAGTCCATGGGGTTGAGCATCGACGTGATGCGCTCCCAAAGGGGGCGTCGGCGCACGAGTCGCGGCATCGGTGCCGACGATGAGGTTTTTCGCCACAGCCGCAAAATCGACCGATGGATGGATGTTGAGGCCGTTGCAGCCTTGGGCAAACACGACGAATGGCTCTGTTCGCCGCCCGTCGCAGACAGTCTTTGGCAGTCCTTTCCGTCTCACGAACCCGTTGGCGAAACAACAACGTCGATGCGCCAGCCGGACTCGTCTGATACAGCGTCAGCCTGGCACAAACCAAGAGCAGACTGGAATGATGTCGAATGGCGTACTCGACACGCGACCGCTCAAATGTTACTTTTCCGCCGTCTCCCGGTCGGAGCGAGCTGCACGTCTGGCTGTGGCTGCAGGCGCCCCCCGGCCAATCAGCACGCGTGCATGTGCAGCGGCGCCGCGTCTTGCCACACGAAACGGGATTTCTGCCTCGTCCACCGCCTGCCTGGCCTGGCTCCGTGCTGTTGTAAGTACGCTGCCATCATAGTGGGGATCCGAGAAGCAGCCTCCCGTCAACTCACGCCAGCGTCTCCAAGACGCCATCGCTCGACCAAAACCCCGACAACCCCAAAAAGTCGCTGCCCCGGCCCCAAAGCATGGCCAACCAAGCAGACTTTAAGAACCGCGAGTTCCTCGCCGTCATTGGTGACGAAGTACGCTCCTTCGCAACCTCATAGAACAGCCGCATGACGGAGCCGCCATCGTATCAGTTCATGGTAGCTGACCATGGACAGGACTCGGTGACTGGCCTTCTCCTGGCCGGCATTGGGGTAAGTCTTGTCTCTTTCCGAATACCCATTTGTCAAAATCTTGGACACTACCACAGCTTCTGACTCTTGATTTCTTGATTTCTTTCTTTTTTTCTTTCTTCTTTTTTTTTTCTTTTTTTTTTGTTCCGACAAAAAGCACGTCACGACGGGCGCCGAGGCCCAGAAGAATTTCCTTGTGGTGGACAACAAGACCGATACTGCGGCCATCGAATCCGCATTCGATCGATTCACACAGGATAGAAAGGACATTGGCATCGTCCTCATCAATCAGCATGTCAGTCTTCTTCGTCGACAGACGTTTATGTGCTATATTGTGCTGGGCCGCTGAGCCGCTGACTTGGCCCGCAGGTTGCCGACAGGATACGGCATCGCATTGATACCTACACGGCCGCTTTCCCAACCGTACTCGAAATTCCAAGTAAAGACCATCCATACGACCCAGAAAAGGACAGTGTGTTGAAAAGGGTACGTCGTCTGTTTGGCGAGTAGCTTCATGATTATAACAACGGGCTTCGGTGGATGATGCAAGCATGCAAGCGGCCCGTGACGGCGATGGAGTACTTTTATGACACAAAAATAGACCATGGGACTTCAGAAAGACGTTACTTCCCATTTAATGCGAGGCTTTCAATGCTACAACAATGCTACAACCAAAAGAAGGCAATGCCATCCATGTCCCATGCCTAATGACATACTCTACTAAATCCCTCAAAGGATCTCCCACCAGCGTATCCATTCCTTCCTCCACATTATCGCCTTGGCACATATGGTGGTTGTGATTTCAAGCAGGTACAGGGGGAGAGAAGAGGGAGAAGACCTGAGGAGAGCCAGAATAGCCAGAATAGCCTAGCCATGTCCATAAAAGGCTTTACGTTGACGTGTTTCTCGTTACAATCTAGTGTGGGCTGTGAAACCAAGCTCCTACCCCGTACTACAACTCGTTATCGTTGAAGTTGAAGTCTCCTAGACCGTTGATACTGAACGTGACAGTGGCAGTTAGGCAGGTAATTCGCTCGTCATTGGCAGAGAAGACATCCGCCACGACGTTGTAGGTACCCTGCACTGTCACGTTAGCAAAGCAGCCGGACCATGCTCTTGGCCCCGCGCGAGGAATGACATACCGGGGGTATTTCCTTGGGAAGATCCACGGCCTTGGTGATGATCCTTTCGCCGGGTTCGACGGGGCACTTGAGGTCGACCTCGCCCATTTGCTCGCACAAGTCGGCTGTCGTCGTTAGGAGCTTGATAAGTCCATACTTAACGGTCAATTTGATGTATGCCCCCTCCTCGATAGTCTTTTTCACGATGCCGTTGGCTTTGATGACGAGTTGCTTGCCACTATTCAGGACAATGTCAGTAAGTAGAGAAGGGACGCTGGAAGGCGGTATCCAGTGTAGACGGAACAAAGACGAGAGCACTTACGCAGCAGGCGGGTTAGGAAGCAAATCGACACGGTTGATTTCGATGTACCCTTCGGCCTTCTTGTCGCGGCAATACTCTAACGGAGACTCTCCTGGGATCTTCAGGTCCCCATTGGGCAAGATATCTTTCTCGGCATCGCTGCTCCAGAAGCTCAGTGCTGCCGAGGAAGCCACCAGGGTAGACAGGACAGCGGCAGACAGTCTCATTGTTGGTCGCAGGCTGTGGCCGACAGGTGCCTCTATTCTAAGGGGTTCTGTCTTGGAAATGAGGATGTGGATGTTGAGGATAAACGGATACTTTGAATTGCTGTTCTTTAAGTTGATTGCAGACGATGATGACGACGACGACGACGACGACTGATGTAAACGCGTAGGATGACGGCGGTGACGGATGAAGGCAAATGGAGACGCAAGTGATGTGACAGACCAGGTTTAGGCTGGTGGTTGGGGCGACGGACTTGAACGCCGACCTACCTACTAGGTAGGTAGGTAGGTACCAACCTGGAGAAGGAACTTACCGGGGCAGGTGGTGCGTCATGAGACCTCAAGCGGACCGCATGATTGGCTGCCGCGTCTGTGGTCTGCGCCTAGCTCAGCAAGCATGTCGCAGAAGGGAAGGCACAATCCAAACCATGCCAAACATCTGGTTTGAACAGATGTCCAGCTGTCGCCCAAATCCATACTCCCTACTTACTAGGTACCTGCTTATCCATATGCTTTGTGCTTACAAGTCAACTTGCTAGACAGACCGACCTAGTAGGTACATATATGCTTGCAGTATGTCTGGTAGGTCAAACATTGAAAATCAATTGTGTACACACGTGCCGCTTGTGGCTTACCCTACGTGCCGGCCGGCCAACTCCTTACTACGGGTAGGTCCTACGTAATAAGTAGATCGTCCTGATGGCACCTTCTTGAAACTCGGTCCTCATCTCATGTCAACATTCACCGTCGTGACTGCCCCCCCCCCCTCTCCCCCCCCCAAGAAAATAGGGGGAAAAAATGGTGATGTACATGGCATCAGAGGGGGAAATTTGCACAGCCATGAAGCCATAGATGAGGAGGAAGGAAAGAGGGCAAGAGGTGTGTTTGACTTATGTGCCAAGAGATGGATAGCCGATCAAATAAAATTGAGTAAAACTTTGCTCAAAGCCCGCAGCGACTGCAGCATCCCCAACGAGCTCTGGCATGGATAAACCCCAAAGCTGGTCCGTGCTGGCAACTCATCAGGAGGAGAAAAAAAAAAGGGCCATGCTCATTTCCCTTGCCACAGATCAGTCAGCTGTTCTCAGATTAGACCAGACGCACAGACCATAGCCCACACATATATAAACTCGTCCTCGCTCCTCATGGAGAATTTTTCTTTTCCTCCTTTCTTCTTCATACTTACCTTGTTCCAGTATCCCGAGATCACGAAAACGGGATACTAGCAGAGGACACCTGCATTGCACATCGCGGAGTCGTCCTGTGCTCAATTGTCCTTCGGGGCCATTGGGGGCGGAATTTTTGATTTTCACCACGTTTCCATTGTGGACACGGTTTCGCACCATGACACGGAGGAGATAAGAGATTGATGGCCGGGGTTTGTGCGCCTCGGCTTGTCTAGGCCTCCATTCGTGTACAGCCTCGGTTCTCGACGACTAAACCTGGTTCGGTCTTACGTGTTCCGCCACTGTCACATCTTAGTCAGGAAGACGGCCTACGTGGCATACTGTATCCCACGGGCACGCGAAGCAGATTTTGCAGCAACCGAAATGATGAGACAGCGCTTGTTCCATTTCAAGAAGACAATAGCATCTGTGCACCGTCAAATGCTTGAGCACTTTTTGGCAACAGGACTGGTTAGATTGTGTGCGAACAAATGAGTTTAACAGTGTATAGTCATCATTTCACAGGTGCCAAGCTCAAACAGGATATCACGTGCAGCTTGACCGTTGTTCTCAACAGTTCGCTACGAGGTGGACAGACAGGAGTACCTCCCGAATGCAGAGCTGGCGGTCCGAATATGTCAATTTCAATCGGATTCTCGAGCGACGCTTCACCCAGGATATCCACATGTGTTTCGACAGCAACTGCGACGTATGCTGCCTGCCATCTTCATTGATTCCGTGGCCATGGATCGACCCGAGAGACAATGCGAGACAACGGCTGGCGAGAGCTTGAGGCCTCGAAGGACGTGACGGGGTTGTGTGGTGTAGGGACAAGGGCTTGTTGCGATGCACTGCAATGCTGAAGCGGACCAGAAATCCCAGACCCCCAGATTGGCAGAATCCCACGCCATCTGGATTGTCCAGTCACGCAACAGTACCGACGAGGTGACTCTAAGTACCTGGTACCTCGATACCTACCTAAGTACCTAGGTAGGTACTTGATGAAAGTACTAGGTAGGTAGGTAGGTAGTTAAAGTATGTCCATGTGCACTGCTCCGCCGCCGACGACTACATCAACAAATGTACTGCCTCAGTGCAGTCTAGTCCAGTAAGCAGACCAATTAAGTCTGGTCTGGTCCGGCGCGTTCCAAGACAGCTGACTGCAGCCGGCGAATCAGGGGACTGCGAAGAGGTGGCAGCCCCGCCGCCATCCGTGAGCCTGGCTGAGCGCCAATCAGCGCCCGTATCAGCGCTCGTATCAGGCCCCGCTATCTGGCGCACGCCTCTGGGCTCATTTCGGTTTTGCTGACGCCGTCTCTTTTCGTGGCTGAGGTTGGCACCTGCTGGCACCTGCTGGCTCTCAGCTGGCATCTCTCTCCGCCCGCCCCACGTCGAGGCCGTCCAAGTCCACGACGTACTGGGCAGCAGAATGATTCTATTCGAATGGTTGTCCTTTGCATCTCTCTCGCCAGCACCCTTGGGAATTCATCCGCGCCGGCATCCGCATTCGCATCAGCACAGAGCGATCGACACAGACGGCTTTTGATGGCCGCCATGGGACGTCGCTTCCTGTCGACCCAATAGGCGCCCCGATTGGCACCGCGATGCTTTCTGCAGTGATCGGTCTCTACGTAGACTCTTTGGACGACACGTACCACAAAGCCGGAACAATAGCTCTCAAAGATTGGGTCAAGAGCGCCGAGGCGGGGGCTTGAGCCACCCTTTGCTGCGACCTGCAAGCCTGGGCTCGCGAACGAGGCGTGGAAAGAGGCGCCGAGACGGAGGCTCTTGCCGTTTCTGCCATCATGTCCTCCGCTTAAGCAAGTGTCGCGTCAACGGTCGCATGGCCCATGGCCAATTCCCTCGATTAAGCGGCGGGTTTCTGCTTCGCGTTGTCCTCTTCGTCTTCTTCGTCCT
The DNA here is from genome assembly GCA_018360145.1 of Claviceps africana. Taxonomy (NCBI): domain Eukaryota; kingdom Fungi; phylum Ascomycota; class Sordariomycetes; order Hypocreales; family Clavicipitaceae; genus Claviceps; species Claviceps africana. The sequence goes on from SRPY01000228.1 coordinate 18,345, forward strand.
CCTCTGCGTCCTGGAGCGAGCGGCACGCTGACTAAGTAAACTCCGAATGAGGGGAGGTGTCCGAGGGGAGGTGTTCGGGGGGAGGTGTCCGGGGGGTGTACCCAAAAAGGTTCGGGCCTGTTAGTCCGTTCCCGGACAGAGTGTTGAGTGTAGTGTATTTACTGACTAAAGTACCTACTCCCTAGGTCAGTTTCCCAGCTGAATATGGGTACTTTTCTCACATACCTTAGGTACCTTAGGTAAGTATCTATCGGGGCGGGTAGGTACTCGGTACTTTAGATAAGTAGGTAGTAAGTACCTACCTAGGAGGTACTTAAAGTACTTGGTAAGTAGTGCCCAGACCACCTCTTCGTCCCGCCCACCAGTCGTCGCCCATTGCTTGTCGCTGCCATGGCCGGTTCAGGCCAGCAAACTGTGTCGGGGCCCCAAAGGAAGGGGGGTGGTCAGAGGTTTCTGGTCTGGTCTGGTCTGGTCTGGTCTCTTTCCGCCTGTCGCTCTTGCCCCAGCGCGCTGCCCATTTGCTCCTTCCCCCCCAAATTTCCATTCCCATCCCGTCCCTTGTGCAGGCCACGATTTGTCTCCTCCTCCTCTTCAATCGCCGTTTCTTCTTATCCTCTCTTCTCCCCCACCCTAACAACCATTTTGCGCGACAAGACCCGAATTCCGTTTGAAGCCGCTCGATTCTCCACGCCCTCATTTCATCGCGTTTTTTTCTTCCGTCACACAGCAAGAGCGCAATCTCCAAATCCTTCGCGCGGAACATTCGCGCTCGACTCTTCCCTCACCCGAAAAAGTGCCATACCGAGCCCTCCACACGACCTTTCAGCAATCAGCTTGGTCCATCTACATCTGCAACCACTTCTTTCTACGTGCTATCGACTTCATTTCCTGGCGCAGATAGGCTTGCCATCGCCCCGGCTGACATAGTTTTTTTATTCCGACCAGCCGTTGTGTCGCTGCTCTCACGTCGGTCCTTACATTGTGGACAGCTCGAAACTCGTTGCCAGTCCTGCTTTCGTCGCTGAGAATATCTTCATCCATCGGCCGCTGCGTCGTCCAGGCCGATCTCATATCGTTCTGGAGCGGAAAGCGGCAAGGTGGATTACCTTGTTCTTGATTGTTGCGGCGTCCTTACACTGCAACACCACTGGCGCGCGTCTTCGTCGAGGCGTTCGTCATGCCCTCAAGATCGCGATATTAATTCTCACATGCGACTCACGACTTTTCCGGAAAATAACCCTCGTGAGGCTCTCTCAGATTATGATTGAAAAGCTCGCGGCGCCGTTGACGCAGGCAATCACTCCCAGCCAGACTGCTCTTCCTGTGCCTGGGAACGTGATCGTCAAGGATGACCCTTCCATTGATCCGATCGTAGGGCATGCAGAAGAAGAGCCATACACCATCAAGTGTATCTGTAACTTTTCTGACGATGACGGAAACACCATCTACTGCGAGACGTGCGACACTTGGCAGCACATCGACTGCTTTTATCCCAACAACCGGGACGAGGCGATTCGAGAGGATTTCTCCCACTCCTGCGCCGAATGCAAGCCTCGACCACTTGACCGACAAAAGGCCATCGAGCGAACACTTCGGCTGCGAAACGCGAATGCAATTCTGTCCTCGCAGCCAGAATCGTTGGATAAGAAGCCGAAACGGTTGCCATCAAAGAGCACAAAAAAGAAACCCAAGCTGAACGAACTACAATGCAACGGCCATTTCGAATCTGGGAAAGTTGCTGGCAGCCCTCCCCCGCCCACCTCCGCGTCCAAGAAAACCAAACTCTCACACCGACCTTCACACTCCGTCAGCTCTCTGCCTCCGAAGCGAAGCCCTTCCTATGGCCATAACTCGCGTCCGAACCCTGCTCATCCTCCTAGCCCTGCCACAACTCCTCCTGATTTGCCTGATGACTTTCAAATCCACCACTACTCAGCGGGCTTTTACTCCCTCTACAAAGAACAAGAGGAAGTACCGAATACGCAAAACAACGCGTTCGCGAGCCTAGCCATTCCCACAGCACTTTCTCGATGGCTTCGAGAGCCCGATACGATGAAACAGGAGGTTGGGAGAACGCGAGCAGAAGTATTGCAAGATGAGCCGCCGAACTTGGAGCAAAAGAAGCCCAAGCTCGAGGTCAAGGATACGACGCGGTCGCCCGAGCCGGGTACCCTCCTTCGCTGGCGCTTCGTCAAATCCACTACCCCTATCGAGAAGGATGTACCTCTGATCGAGTTGAACGGGGAAATCGGATTCCAGAAGGATTACTGTGCCGATCCAGAGAACTTGTGGGCAGACCTGTCATCGCCCTTACCGTTTGTGTTTCTCCATCCAGCGCTGCCCCTCTACATTGACACCAGAAAGGAAGGGTCGTCAGCGAGGTATGTTCGGAGGAGCTGCAAGCCCAATGCTCAACTGGATACGTACCTTTCTGGAGGCTCCGAATATCATTTCTGGCTTGTCAGCGATCGGTACATCTCTGCTGATGAACAGATCACGCTGCCCTGGGATTTCAGGCTGGAGAAGAGCGTTCGGGACCGATGGCTCCATCTGCTGGGTCTCAGCGACGACGATTCAAACTCGATACCAGAAGAGCCGGAGTTGGATCCCGGCGAATACACCGCCATTTCCAACTGGATCGATCGCATTCTGTCCGAATATGGTGGCTGCGCCTGCGACTTGGAGAACAACTGCGCGTTTGCTCGCTTCCATCGGCATTATCTCTTTGGTAAGACCCAGGGCCGCAGCAGCAAGAAGAAGTCCAAGAAGGCCCGAAGCCACGCCATCTCCCCAACCAGCACAGGACATGCAACCAACAGCAGGGCCGCTAGCGAGGGCCATTTTGATGACAGCCTGGATGTCGAGAATCGATCCCGCAGCAAACCCCCAAGTCGCGACCGCACACCCCTTCAGGGGTCATTTGACCAATTGGGCATACTGACGGAGCCAACCGATCGAGACAAGAGGAAGGTCGCCATGGTCGAAGACTCATTTCGCAGGATGGAACAGCAACAACCACCGAGGAAGAAGAAGCGAGTCTCTGACGGGGCAACGGCATCTTCCAAGTCAAAACCGAGGAATGGATCCGCCGGCACGCCTGCTGTCTCGGGGGCCCAGCAGCGGTATGTCGATTCCGGCACGTACCGCAGCAAATCTGGTTCGCCATCCTGCGCCGCCCGCTCGCCGAGCATTGGACAGGGCAAGACCCATGGCAACGAGCAGACCCCTTCGACATGCCGATCACGATCACGGCAGCCGTCTACCGGATCCCGTCCGATGTACCGTGATGCCGCTGTCCAGACCGATGCCGTTGAGGGGCAGTGGTTTAGTGCATTCTGCCAGCCAACACCTGTCAAGAAAAGAGTCATCTCGTTGTCGATGCGGCTGATGAACAGCAGGCACCGGTGTCGTGTTGACGAAGAAGATCGAAGAAGGGCTTCGCTCAGCAAGCAAGCGGTCAGCGTCAGTGCCGCGGACCCAAAGGATTCACCGACTAGGGAGCAGAAACCGCCTGTTGCTAGCCTGTGCTCGGATGCCCAATCGCCAAAGTCCCAGACCACTGATGGCAACGTGGCGGATGGTCAGGACTCGATGACGAGTGGGAGTCCAGCAGTCGAATCGAGCAAAACCAAGACGCCTGATCTCCGGGTTCAGTTGCCCCCGGTGCCGGTGTTCGACAATACCGGCCTGAATGGATCGGCTCACGCCACGCCTCTATCAGCTTCAAGCTCGACTGCTTTATCGCCCTTGTCAAATCCGTTTGGTGCGGGATCGCTGACCGGCGTCGCCACGGTGACCCCCAGCCCGATCAAGAAAAAGCTGAGCCTAAGTGACTACAAGAGCCGCCTCAACAAGGCGGCCGGTAAAGTCGGTGGCGGCGTATCAGCGCACCTGAAGCCCGGTCTGTCAAGTCCCGAAGATGTCAAGGTTGAAATTTCCATGGAGCCGCAGCCAGCCGAAAAGGCTGAGGATTAGATGACGGCCACGCATCGACATCTTGTGCGGCTTGTGGAGTGCTCTCGATACACAACAGCAAGCCCATTTCCCGACGTGCAAGGAGATTGTAAAGGCCGTTTCCTGCCATGCCTCTCCCCAGTGTACATACTCTTGACGATATGCACGGGGGAGTGGAGGTTTTTTTCCCCTCTTGCTTTTCCTTCTTCTTCTTCCTTTTTTTTTGGCTTTCTGGCGTTTTCGATGATGAGAAAGGCTAAAATGAAAACACTGGCGTTTTAAACGGATAAAGGGACGAACAGGTCGAACTCATGTGATGACTTTTTTCTCTCGTGGAATCGTCAAGAGATGTTGAGGAAAAGGGAAGAAGTTTTCTTTGTGCCTGGTACCCTCTTCGGACTCGTTTTCTGCCTTTTTTGTTCAGAAGGCGTTGGTTACGAATAAAAATGGGAAACAATGCACCATGCGGGACAGGCGTGCTGGCCTTTTTCCGGGTTCGCAGGCACTGGGTTCTGCCCAGGCCCATGGACAGAATTGGTACATTCTGTTTTGAAAAAATAAAGAGAAGGGGGGGGGGGGGGCGTTGCATACTGAGACTCGGAGGGACGGGCTCGTTGCTCGACTTGAATTGAGTTTTTTCGTTGTTCATAATTCATATTTTACATCCCCCTTCCTTTCCCCCTTCTCCCCTCCCCCCCTTTTTGAACATTTTTTTAGAATTCTCCGAGTCTGATGCCGGGCCATGTATTTTTTCCCCCTCTCGTCTTTCGATTTTCTTCAAGGGAAACCTGAACTTGTACGTGGGGAGATGGGTCAACAGATGAGGCTATTTCCCAGGCGGAGGCAGAGTTTTTGCTGCACGAAACTCGATATTTACGAATGCGAATGCAGACAAGCCCCAATCCACTCTTTGTCTTTTCACAGTCGTGATGCGTGCGTGAGCTTTGACGGGCTCTTTCTCCGAGCGTTCCACGTTGCGACGATGCGGGAGGGCTCGTCGTGTCTGACGTGAACAACTCATGTCAAGACGCAGTCGTGATTTTCCCACGGGGCTACCAAGAAGCTGAGAGAGAGATGGCCGAGTACGAAGCTAATCCGAGAAGGGAGCGGCTACACGTCTCGTGTGCAGCACGTGACGGGCCCTTGGGATGGGCGCGTGAGGCACCACGGAATCTGATTGGTGTGCTGCGCATGGAGGTATAACTCCTGAATGATTTTTACACATTTACACAGGTTATGCCACTGACGTGAGTCTTTCCGCTACATCATTCATTTATGATGTTCAAACCGAGTAGTCCCGTGACTGAATTGTTTTATTAAATCCTTCCATCCTAGCTCTGTACTCTCATTAATCCACCCCTAGCTCTATACTCTCCTGTTCACCCCGCTCTATACTGTCATGAAATTCAACAAGAGGTTCCATTGTAGAGGAGCACTCCCAGATACAATGTCCTCGGGTGCGCAGTAGGCTTAGGTTTTTTGCGTGGCGCCCCGTTTTCTTGGTATATTGGGGCAAGTAACCTCAACGGCGACTTAGGTGCCCCAGTTGTCCTCCTTAAAGACCAAGAGGGCGAGCTTGTGCCGGACAAAGAGGCCGAACAGGCCGGCGAGGAGCTGGACGAGGGTGATTTCGCAGGCGAGGCGGTCCTCGCGCAGGGGACCCCTCCAGAGGAGCCACAGGTTCAAGAGGGTCAGGTTGGTGGTGTCGACGAGGCGGCCGTGGTGGTCGGTGGTGAGGCGGACGAGGCGCAGGCGGGCCAGGAGGCGCAGGGCGGCGGCGACGACGACGTGCGGCTGGCGGTCCGGGGACCAGGGCGCGACCGAGGGCTCGAGAAGGCCGGTGCGGGGGTTGAAGCTGGGGAGGCGGTGGCGCGGGCAGGGGACGAGGCCGAAGATCTGGGGGCACGAGTAGGCAAAGTTGAACATCTGGGGCACGAGAAGCAGGCCCAGGGTCTTGGAGAAGTGGCCGAGGATGCCGACGACGGCGAAGACCATGCCGGAGAAGTAGCAGTAGGTGTCGCCGACGAAGACGCGGGCGGGGTACCAGTTGTGGACGAGGAGCGCGCACGAGACGCCGATCCAGGGCAGCAGGAGGTACAGCGAGAAGAGGTGCGAGTCGGTGGCCGGGTGCGGGTAGGGCGAGGGCGAGGGCGTCAGCAGGTAGAGGCCGTCGTTGAGGGCGATGAGGAGGGCGACGACGACGCACTGCGACACCTCGATGCCGTTGATGCCGGCCAGCATGTTGATGCTCTGCGGGCAGAACATGGCGACGCAGGCCATGTAGACGTAGTAGAGCGGGCCGAGGTCCAGCAGCTCGCCGAGGTAGGGCTGCAGCTGGACGGGCATGACGATGGACGTGACGCCAAAGTCGACAAAGTAGACGACCAGGATGGGGATGCTGGCCAGGCCGGGGATCCACCACTTGTGCCGCCAGCGAATGTCGAACAGGTCGTCGCCGACGCCGAGGAGCGCAATCGTCTGCAGGGCGATGACGGCCCCGAGGTACGACGCGAGCTTGTTGTGGGGGAACTTGTGGAGGAGCCGGCCGCCGGTGCCGGCGTGGGACGACGAGGACGGGGACGGGGACGGGGACGAGGATATCTCGACGACGACGTCGCGGTTGCCGCCGCCCGACGTGGCCGCCACAATATCCTTGTAGAAGGAAAAGGGGATGAAGACGATGACGGTGAGGAGGTAGACGGCGGCGCAGACGGCGCCCATGCACTCGGGGATCTCGACGCGCGTCGTCTTGCCGAGGTCGCGGCCGCGGAAGCCCGCGCGCATAAAGGCCGGGCCGAGCCAGCGGATCATGGCGTAGCAGAGGCAGGACGCGGCGACGGAGAGGGCGAGCGACGCGATGAGGGCTTCGCCGTCGCCGCGGAACGTGTTGGCGAGCACGGCGAGGGCCGAGCCCGAGAGCAGGAGGAGCGTCGTGGACTCGCGGTGGGAGAGGGCGGCGGAGGGGACGGCCATGGAGGAGGAGGAGGAGGTGGCGGCGGCGGCCATGGTGGTGGTGATGACGATGATGACGATGGTGGTGATGGACGTGATGGTGGTGATGGTGGCGTCACCGAGGTCAAGGTCAAGTGCGGGTGTCAAGAAAGGCCGAGACAAATCATCCAAGAGACGGCATTGTGTGTGCGCGCGCGAGATCCGACCGAGTCAAACGCCAGTCGCATGCCGTGGACGAGACGGGCAGGCTGTGGTCACAATGCGTGACGAGGTCGAGGGGGGATGCGGGATGCCAAATGTGAAGTGCGAAATGCGAAATGCGGATGCCAATCTGCCGCGCGCTGCGCAATTTGCCATCTGCCATCTGCCAGCTGCCAGCTGCCAGCTGCCCTCTGCACCCTCTGCACCTGCCACGTTGACGTCGACGTTGCCAATTGCCGGCTGCCCGCCAGCTGCACGCCAAGCTGCCCGCCAGCTGCGACAACACCATGTGGGTCGGCAAAGCACATGCATCCACACGACGCGCAGACGTGGCGTGGCGTCTGGTCCGGTCCGTCCTTGATCAAAGTGGCCCACGTCATCAGACTTTCTTTCTACTTCTCAGTCCAAGTACTTCCTAGGTACTTGGGTACTTAGTTACCTAATCAAGATACCTACTTCCTACCCTAGTAGGTAGGTACTTACTTACATAAGTTGGTAGCCACTCATGACACCAGGTTCCACCTCGCGATACAAGACCACGACATGCCCACGCGTCCCCTCTTCGTCAGGAATTCCTGGGCCGTCACGCCGCGCCCGTCCCCGCCGTCCATGGTGTCCAGAACGAGTATGTCCACCGACTGCCCGGGCGCACCCAGGTCCTCGGCATCGACGTCGCCCCAGTGCCAGTACCCGTTCGTCTCCATCGGGAAAAAGTCATCCTTTTGCCCGCCGCGCCCGTGGATGCTGAGCAGGAAGAGCGCCGCCCTCCCCAGACCCGCCTTCTCCGACGTCCAGTGCTCGCAGTTCTTGGAGAACTGGAAGCGCACCGTGTGCCCGCCGCGCACGGAAATGTCCCTGTTCTTTGGCTCCACCGAGTCCTCGGACAGTCCCTCTCGCGTTCCCGTGCCGAACCACTGGAACGGCTCGCCGTCCACGCCTCCCGTGTAGTACTCGTCCCACGACAGGGTCCGCCCGTCCGCCCTGAACTGGTGGCGCGGGTCCTGTGGGAAATGCCGCCGCCCAAACAGCTCGTTGGACAGCGTGAACTCTCGCGGAGAAAACTCTTGCTTGTACGCCTTGGTCTCCGCGCAGAGGTGCCCGGCGCCCCAGCAGGCATCCACGAGCTTCCAGACTCCGCCGTCTACGCGCACCGCGTTCCAGGCATGCCCGTCCGGCCTGGCCGGGGGAGGCCGCTCACCCCTTTTCAGCGCCCTGTGTCCGAAGCCCTTGCCGTGACCTGCGACGACGAGGCACTCTAGGCCTGCCCGCTTGGCGACGGCCATGTAGACCTCGGCATACCCTTGGCAGACGGCCAATCCGCTGAAGATGGTGTCTTGTACAGAGCGATGGCGCACGTCATTGTTGAAGAAGGAGACGGTGTCGTACGCGATGTTGTGGTGGCACCAGGTAAAAATGGCCCGCGCTTTGTCGTCGTACGAGGGGAACGGGTCACACAGCCCTCGCGCAAGATGGCCGACTGCGTCGTTGCGAGGCAGCGACTGGCGAGGGAACTGTCCTGCCACGGCGTCAGGCGCGCGCCAGTCTCGACACACCCAGCATCTGCCGGGTTTCGTGTCGCGGCTCGCGCCGTTGGGCTGCGGCTGCTGCGCCGCACTCCTCGAAGAGATGGCTTCCATGTCAGCAACAGAGGGTCTGGACGACAAAGGAACGGGCGGCGGCGTGTCCTCGAGCGCGCTGCTGGTCGGCAGCGACGGAAATTGCTGTGCTCCGCGCGTTGGTAGAGCCGCCGTCGGCTTTACCTGCTGGCCACTCCCGAAGCCTCTGATTGTGCCATGCAGGAGTTTTTGCTGGGCAGGCTTGGCCTCGTCGTCGGCGTGCGCAGTGGAGGCGGCGGGGGCGGGGGCGGACGGCTGTGTCATCGTGTTGGGAGATTTTGCTGGCCTGGATGGCAGTCTCGGTGGGAGGCTAGGGGGGTGCGAGACTGGCACTGGCGCGGGAGATGAACAAGTCTTGGTGGCTACCGGAGCATCCTTTAACCTGGCAGCTTGTCTCGCTCGTATTTCGTTTCCACGCTCCTCCCTCCAGATGGCGTCTTGCGCCGCAGCCTCCTTGGCCCTGGCCTCAAGGTCCCTTTTCGAGGGCGGTAGCGCAGGCAGACTGGCTGGATCGAATGTGGCAGGCGCCATGTTACGCGGCGCATTCCCGGCCGGCAGGTAGCTGGCACTGGACGATGCGCCGCTGCTCAACGAGGGAATGGAAACCCTGGAATGCTGGGAAATGGACGACGACGCTGAACTCGGTCGAGCAGAGAGATGGGTGGTGGATTGGGTTGAAGCTCGTCGAGGCAGGGCGGGCGGCGTCTGCGCGGGCAGCGGCAGTGTTCTCTCCGGCAGGGGAGGAGGAGCGGTCTTGCTGACGGTCAAAGATGTCCTACTGCTGGCGGTTGACGTCGAAGTGTCCCGCCGAGGCAGCGGTGGCGGAGCATTTGCCCTCGCGGGTCGGGCGGGTGTTGCGGGTGCGGGATGCGACGAGCCATGGACGGATGCCGGATCGGTCTGCGCTCTGTGGGAGGTTGCTGGCCGGACAGGAGGGGCGGGCGGGGGAGGTCTCTTTGCGGGCTGGTGAGGACTGTTGGCCACGCCGTTGGCCACGCTGTCGAAGTTCTTTTGTTTGTTCAGGGCGGCTATTCTCTCGGCGAGCGTGTTGAACCGAGGCTCTTCGGGATCCGCCGCCATGGTGGAGGGCAAGCAACGTGGAAGCGGTGGCACAGGCCCTGCAAAGCGCACCTCTACTCGGACACCACGAGAAGAAGAGGAGGAGGAGGCATGGGGCCAGAGGATGACGACGGAGGCAAGGATCGAATCGAGGAGCGTCGGGCGTCGGGCGTCTCGACTTTGTTTGGCTTACGGCCAGGCACGCGGGGCGAGGCGAGGCGAGGGCGGCCGCAGGGAGGAATGGCCGCACGTGGGGGTCCGTGCGTTTTCTGGTTCGTTTCTGGTTCGTGGCTTGCCCCTGTCTAGTGGCGTGACTGCGAAACCGCGGAGCAGGGATTATGAAATGCGGCGCAGCATCGATGAGCAGGCCATGGTATTCATGTGCATGTACTGTGGTGCGTTGACGTGCTTGGCCGAGGTCAGACGAGGTAGGAAGGGGTTAAAAGGAGGGCCAGGAGGTTGAGTGAGAGGAAAGTAAAGGAAGGGAAAGGAAAGGAAAGGAAAGGAAGGAGCGCACGAGTGCTTGTTGCCGATTGCCTTCCGTTTTAAACCCGGCTAGCAGATGTTTCGAGGCGGTGGCAGGAAAAACCAGACAGACATGGCCACACGGCTCGAGGCACGTGACTATGAACCATGGACCAAGGTGATGCTCTGCCGTTTTTCACGTCATCCTGGATCATGGCCCTGATTGCACTCGGACGACGGACACGGGTGAAGCCGCGACCTCGCTTCACGGCCGACCAGCCCACAGCCCGCCCAATTGTCGTGGCCCTGCCCGTGGAACCGAGTCTGTCGTGAGGGTACGGGATGCGGGTACGGGATGCGGGATGCGGGATGCGGGATGCGGGATCAAAGGATGCGGGATCAAAGGATGAAGAATGCGTCATGTGGGGGAATGCCGCTCCTGCTAGCGCTTCCGCCTTCCGCAATCCGTCATGTGTCGGGCCGCATACGGTCTCGACTCGTCTGGTTTCGTCTCGTCTGGTGGCTGAACGGGTCCTTTTTGTGCCTGGCCGGACAACAGGGTTGTCAACCGAGGCAGACGTGTGCGAAGCGTAAAAGAAATTGGATTCGGGACAAGGAAAGGAACGAAACGGAGGATGGAATGGAGCCGGAATCAACGAGCTAAAGGCTGAAGCCAAGCCACAGCCACAGCCACAGCCACAGCCACAGCCAAAGACGACAACCAAAGCAGAACAAGGACTAAAATTTTTTCACGTACAGTACAAGCCCTGAATGATTTTACAAAGCATTTGCGGATGTATGTAAGTATGTAGTGTAGGTACTTGGGTGGGCTACTTCCGCCGCAAACGCCACGTGTCTTGTTGTGACGTTTTGCCTTGTGTGTTGTACCGCATTTTATCAAGTACCCTTGCTTTTCTGTGGCGTCATTTTAGATGTATCATTGGGTCACCCACCTCTAGTCATGTACTGCTGTATGGAAAATCCAACAGCTGTATTGTATTGTAAAGAGGGTAAACGGCAGGGAAGAACCTCTACAAAAAAAAAAAAAAAAGGAAAGGAAAGGAAAGACAGTCTCGGGTGGGGCATCGGCATCAGCATCGTCATGCCACATGCCCCATGCCACGTCCCGACTGATCCTTGCACAACAAATCAGACCCCGGCATCGTCAATGACATTGAACCTCGATCCTCCATCCAAACCAGACCCGTCCCGACTGCAGACTGCAGACTGCCGACTGCAGACTGCCGACTCCAGACTGCCGACTCCAGACTGCCGACTCCAGACTCCAGACCGTCGACATCACCGCCAAGCGCACGCCTGCTGCCGGGCTTGTCCTTGTCGTGCTCGCTGCCAAGCGCAGCCGCTGCCCGTCATTTGCTGCCGCCGCTGCCGAATCATCCCGTCCCTGTCATTTCCATCTCACCCGAAAACAATGCGCGAAATGGCGACGACCTCGATGAGCGGCGAGCTCGCGGCGGCCAGGAATCCCGCAACCTCCACGAAGCCTGCCGCCTCTCTTCTCAGTCTTCCCACCGAGACACAGCGCGAAATCGTGGCCCACGTACGTCTTTTGCCGTCCGCACTCCGAACCACGTCTTGTCTGCCCTTGTCTGCCCTTTGTCTGCCCTTGTCCTCACTGCACACTTTCTTCTTGCTGACCATCTGACTCGACGCTTGGGGTGCCAAAAAAAAAAAAGTGTTCGCAGGGCGACCTCATATGTCTCGCTCTCGTGTCCCGCCATTTCCACGAGCTCGCTTCCGCCCAGCTGTACCGCAACTTCCACATCATCTTCCCCGACGACGACGACCCCAGTTTCGACTCGCCCATCGACGGTCTGGCCGGAGGCCTCGAGACTTTTACCACGAGCGAACACAACTACGCCCGTTATCTCAAGGACCTTTCCATGGACACGTTGAGTACTGGCCGTCAAGGGGAACTGTCATACGAACCATATCTGTACACGGCCAGTTGCGGAAAGTTTCTCAACACGCTGCTGCACTTGACCCTGAAGCGAGCTCGGTCACTCGAATCCTTTCGGTACGTAAAAAAAAAAAAAAAAAAAAAAAGAGGAGAAGAAGAAGAAGAAAAATAGAAAGACTGAAAAAAAAAACCGGTCAAGTCTGATTCTCCGTGCCTTGAGCCTCGGCTGTACTGACTCATGACCAACGTATCCTACCTGCAGATGGAACATCCGAGTCGAGCTCAGTCGACCTGTCTATGCACAGCTCCATGACATCCGAACGCTCAAAACGCTTCACATTCGACTGCAGGTCGGAGACTCTTATTATAATCCACCACCTCCGCTGCCCACAGCCGCCGATCCGCTTCCCGACTCTCCATCGTCGCAGCCCATGCCGTCGTACGGCGTCTCTGCGCCGTCATCGTCCGCTCCTCATACTAGCAATCTGCCTCTCGGCACACCACTCTCATTGTTACCGCACTCTTCGAGACCGCGCCCGACGGGCAGAACTGGCAATATAGGCGTCCGAAATGCATACCCCCCTACCCTGTCGGGCTTCAAAGACCTAAGTAGGCTGTCTGTCTTGGACATTGATAGCCTGGATGTCGTTCAGGAACTGCAAGCCTGTGTCAAAAACTCGTTTTCCACGCTCAAGGCTCTTCAGCTGTCCTTGTCCTGTAGCCTTGCCCAGCGGGCCCGAAAATCGCCACAAGACGACTCGGACGAGTCGGAGGATTCCGAACTCGAGGATGAGCTCCAAGCGGATCCCCACTCCAGCAACGACATCGACTATCATGGCAACGGGCCTGCAAAAGCATTCCGCGTGCAAGAAGAGCGAAAGCTCCAAGAGAGGATTCTTGCGAGGATATTGGACGTGGAAGAGCACCAGCTGGTCAATAAATCCCCCAAGCATCTTGTCAGCGACGCAGTCAAGCTCGATGGCGATGAGAACGTGGAAGCCACGGCCACGGCCACGGCCACGGCCACGGGCTCCGAAAGCCGCGCTACTGGAGAGGCACGCAACGAGTTTGTAGTCGCCATAAAAACAGCCACGACTCGCTTGATGACTTCCTTGAACGGATCGAGAGACTTTTCCATATCGCAGCAGGAGGATCTTGAAATCATTGAGAGGGCGGCCCGAAAGTACGTCGACAGCGACTCGAAGCTTTCCGGGGCGAGTTCTCAGGTCCGCGATAGCACGGCAAACGAGGGAGAGACGTCCAACTCGGGCCCGACCGAAGAAAGCCTGGAGGAAGAAGCGACGACCGGCAGCGGGCACGGCTGTTTGCCAGAGGAATTACCCGACGCAACAAGTCCTGGCCTGTGGAGCTCGGAGACGTCGGGCAAAACAGGGACGGAGAAGGCCCATGTGCCATGCAGGATTCGGTCGCAGTCGTCTCCCGAGGACATTGACATTGAGCACTTGGAGACAGTACAAGACCACCTAGACGAATTTCATGACCGGCAATCCGCTGAGGGGGCGGTGTCCTGCAGCCCATCGAGTACACCTCTGACGCCAAGCCAGGACGATAATCAGGCCACGAACCTTTTGCCCGATTGCGTGGATGATGATGATGATGATGATGATGATGATGTTGTTGATGCTCACGATGCTCACGATGCTCTCGGGGAGAATAAGATGAACGAGTCATCTGCCGACGCGTCTGGTCCCCAAGACAGGGACTCGGAATTCAAGATTGTCGAGGTGGATCGTGACGTGATTACTGCCAAGCTCGCCCAACTTCATCAACTGGTCCGCGGGGTCGGGCGACAAGTGCTGGACATTCGAGACGAGCGACTCAGCGGAAGCAGATGCGTCCTCGACAGCGCTCTCGATTCGGAGCTGGCGCGGCTCAACAAAGTCGCGGTCGAGGTGGCCGACGAGATCCGGACCCTTGAGACCAAAATCGACGACCTGGCCGACGAGCCGACGAAGCGCGGCCCGCGGACCAGGCCCACGAAGCAGAGCATAGAGGCATACAAGCGCAAAACAAGAGGCCTGTCGATTGAAAGTCTGAAGATGTGCCTGATCCCCGTCAGGGCATCCGTCCTGTCGCAAGCCATTGACGTGGCGTGCATCAAGGAGCTTACGCTCCTCAACGTCGGCAACCAGGGACCGGTCTGGTCGATGCTGACCAAGGAGCAAAAGAACCGACCGCTGGCGCTCCGGAGCGTCTACACCGACCACGTGTCGGCGTCGTTCTTGGCATGCATGGCCCAGCTGCCGGTGCTGGAGGAACTCTTCCTGCTGGAGCGCGGTCCGAAGCACAAACCTAAGAGCTTTGCGCCCCGGTCGGGCATATCGATGGATCAGATACGTCGGCTGGTTCTCAAGAAGCACATGCGCACGCTGAAGCGGCTGATGATCAAGGACGACTACTTTTGTCCCACGTGGGACGCCGACGAGAAGACCTTGATACTCGTATGTACTCAGGGTGTCCGACTGGAAGAGTTGGCGGTGAGCATGAATGTACATGCCGTGGTGAGTTGTGGTTTTTTCCTTCGCCTCTTTTCTCTTTCTTTCTTTCTTTCTTTCTTTCTTTCTTTTTTTCTTTCTTTCTTTTTCTTCTTTCTTTCTTCTTTCTTCTCTTTTTCTTCTCTTCTCTTTTTTCTTCTTTACCTTCTCTGCCCTGGCAGCACGTATCGCTAACTCGAAAAAAAAAGCACGCTTTTATGCAATACTTTTCAGGACTGGTCAACCTCCGCGCTATCAACATTCTCCACTTCAAGAGCAACGACACGTGCGTTTGGGTGGTGCGAGAGCTGTTCCGGTTCATCGTCGACAATCTGTCTCACAACCCGCAGCTTAAGCTGGAGTGGATCGCGACGGAAGACGACCGCGTCGACAGAGTCATCCGGCCATGCGAGACACAATCGGAGGCATCCTCGCAGGCACCAGCGCAGCGCAACAAGGACAAGGACAAGGGCAAGGCACATGTCTGGGCCAGCGGCGTCGGATCGCCGCAGTATCCCATTCTACCGACGGATGCTATTGACACCGACTCGGAGAGCGACGAGGACGACGATGACGACGAGGACGTGGACGGCGGGCGTCGGCTCAGGTTCAAGACGATTGGTCCGCTGCAGTTTTACGATGTCTGGGGCGTCAAGATCTTTGAAAAGGAGATTCGCAAGGGCGTTTTGTGAGGCACGCCTTGGGAGCCTGGCACGGGACTGGAAATGAGCACTCGTGACGATCTATGACGGACGAGACAATGTGTCATGATGAATGATGCAGGATATGGCCATCTGGTGGGTACGAAATCGGCGCTTGGGGTACACTGTTGTTTATTCGGGGCCATGGGGCAGGAGCGAGAAGTTGTGATGGGCTGCAATACAAGTCTTTTGGCCTTGTAGAGTCACTGGTCACTGTGTGCTGTGAGAAGCGCAAAGGGCGGGGAAAACAAATTTACTGAACGTCAAGCGTGGATCAAAACTGGCTTTGGGAACAGCGACCGACACTTGTTGGCCAAAAAAAAATAGGTAGTAGAAAAATCTCACAATGAAAGCGCGAAACAACTACTGCTGAAATCAAGAAGGCGGTGCCACGGACGGTGGCTCATCCGCATACGCAGTTTTAGGAGGCGCTCCCTGGGTGATCTTGCAGGATTCGTCGGGCTTGATTTTCGACAGAAGTGGCTCGTCAGCCCTTTCGTGACCCGTTTGGCGTCTTGAGACGCTCCTCTGTCACGCCCGCCCGGGGCCGTGATGACTCGGCACGGTCGGAGCGGCCGCATGAACGTGTCCGGGGGCACGGGAAGGGTGGGTCTCCGGGCCGACCCACCTCGCTGTGAAAGCCCATTGGATCATACCTGGGAGCCATGCAGTGTGTGCCTTTCTTTTTCTTTTCTTTTTCTTTTTCATTTTCTTCTTCTTCTTCTTTTTTTGTGTCCGTCTTCTCCAATGCAAGACCTACTCCCCCGCGTACTTCCAGGACGGCGGCCGGTCAGTCGACGCCGGCTGCTTTCTCTGCCGGCCCAATCTGCCCGCCACCTCCGTTCAAGACTGCACGCTGAAGCATGACGATAACAAGCCGTGGTACGGTGAACCTTTTTGGCAGTGAGCATTACGCTCCGATGCATGGGTCGGGCTGAACAAGCGGGATTGTGTCTGGCGACGGGGCTGGGCTATACCACGGCACGACATGGATTCCCCCGCTTTCACGACGTTCGTTGGCTGGGGAGAAGGGAGAGACGCTATAGATAAAGCCAGAGTTGTTCAACTTAGGTAACTGATCCGAGAGTTGTTATGGGTCTGGGTCACGTTCAACTAGCTGTAGCACTAGGCTTAACAAAATATATAGAATATTACAATAACCTTAATTCTAGCCCCAACTCTAAATCCTATCTCCAACTCTAACCTTTAATTAGTATTTTAATAATTATCTAACCCTAACTTCTTTAGTTGCATTTTAATAGCTATTCCTTGAGATGATGATCCGGAGACATCTATGCCAGCGCAAGGGACGGGGTGTATACGTCGCGTGTTCCTGTGCCTCTCGTGTTCTGCTTTACCCGACGAGTAAAGAGGTCAATGTGAAGTACATTTCTATGCCATCATGGTGTATATAGACTGGGGAAAACTCTGCCAGTCCTTGTCCTGATTTGCTACGTGGGAAAAAGTACATGTCTTGGTCGGTGTCGCCTCGGCAAGGGAGCTTGCTGCAGTCGCCAACGAACAGGGGACGTTGTCTCCATGTTATAGACATGTCTGGCGAGATGCCCAAGATAGGCGAAGGGACTTGATCCGGCAGAGCGTCTCGAGCGTGGTCCCGGTGGCCTGCCGTCGTCGTCGTCGTCGTCGTCGTCGTCGGATGGTGCATGTCGCAGCCTCGTCCAACGTCGCGCGTGGTTTCGAGCCAATCCACTTCCACGTGCCTGGATGCAGGCAGGCAGGCAGGCAGGCAGGCACGACCCTCATGCTCGTGGCCTCGCCACCGGTCGTGCCCTGGCTGCTGAAGACGGGAACGCGGTGACACGGCTGCGCACTTGATGTTCCATGCAAGTGATTCTGCGGCGAAACATGCAGATGTACCCGGAATCTATCCACTACCTACTTGTTCACCCGCTTATCCACTTATTTTAAAGTACCGGGGTAGTAAGCGCTACATGAGCGGCTACCTTGTCCCCTTTCGGCCTAGTTGCCGCTGCACGCTTACGCACGGGCGTGGTTCTATTGTGGTGGCATGGCGAAATGCAACTCTCACTTGCATGCCGACGACAAATTACATACCAACATATCATATGTACAATTGTTTACACATACCTACTACATCCCTACCTCCCAAAGTACCTGCATACCCTACCTACTACATGCAATGTGCATATGTACATGCATATGTGCATACAACATACAACGCACGTCACGTCAGCCGTGTCAACGCAACGGCCGCCTGCAACCCTTTCTTTGATGACGAGTAAACGATGGCGCCGCGCCCCCCCCCCAGACAAGAAACCCCTCCCCGCCCCCATCTCGAATGGGCCTCTCATCGACAGCCCGAGGGTCTGCGAGCGGCAGGGCCAAGACGAGTCGAACGAGCATCCAAAAGAGGCCATGCCTCGCCCCCTGGGGGCCATGGCTGCCCAGTGGCACGAAAGGGGAAGCGGTCAGCGGTGGTAGGGGTTCGTCTTGATATTTATACATGTAGTCGTCGGACACACTCGGCCAGTGTTGGATTGTCCGTGTCTCTTCTTCCCTGGTCTGTCGGAGCGCATCACGTGTACAGAGTGACGATTCGGCCCGGGCTCTGCGCGGGATTTGGATATCGAAAGCGAGCAAAAAGGAGTTGAAAAAGCAAACAGGAAGGAAACATTGGAGTGTTGAGTTTTCAACAGAAAACGGAGAGCAACAGATTACACAGAGAGAAAGAGATGGGGACAAGCAGAAAAGGAGACAACAAGAAAAAGCCCATGGGAGCGCAAACCGGCTGCTCGTGGCGGCGCTTGCTCGCCGCGCTGGGAACCGCCTCCTTCGCCCGCGCTGCGGCGACCACGACCGACAACGTGGGCAATCTGCCCATCCAGCTCTCCGTGCGCAGCGAGCTCGCCACGCGGCTGGCCAACGTCCATGTCTCGACGTCGCGAGCCGTCCCCGGCCGCGTGAGCTTCACCCACGGGTCGTGCACGGCGCAGTCGCAGCACGAAAGCCACCACGTCGTCTCGTCGGTCGATTCTGGCATCGGCATCGGCGACGCGGGCTCGAGGCTGGTATGGAGAATGCCCGAGGACGCCCCCGACAACGGCTGCATCGCAGCGTGGGACGAAGAGGGCGTGCTGGTAGGCCGCAGCGCGCCGCTCGAGCTGCCGAAGCGGATGCAGGCCGAGACGAGAGAGAAGGACACGCAGGGCAAGACGAAAAGCACGGCGAAGCGGGCGTCCCCAGAACCCCATCACATCGCCATGACCAAAGCAAACGGCTTCGACGCGCTCGGCCAGTGGTTCGACGGCGTCAGGTTCCTCCAGGACAGGCAGCCCGCCCCCGTCGACGTCGGCGCCGCCAAGAGCAAGGACATCGCCATTGTCGGCGCCGGCCTCTCCGGCCTGACCACCTACCTGCTCCTGCACCAGGCCGGCTTCACCAACCTCCAGGTCCTCGAGGCGAGCAACCGGCTCGGCGGCCGCGTCCACACGCAGTACCTCAGGGGGGGTCCCAAGGACTACTCGTACCAGGAGCTGGGCGCCATGCGGCTCCCGCGCGACTACGTCGACCCGGACAGCAACACCAAGTACAACATCTCGGACACGCAGCTCGTCTTTGAGCTCATCCACGAGCTCAACCGCCTCAACGGCGACAAGAGCCCCCTCAAGATCGAGCTCATCGACTGGATCGAGAGCAGCGACAACGGGCTGCAGTACTTTGACGGCATCCGCACCCCGGGCGGTCTCCCGCCCACGGTGAAGCAGGTCATGGACAATCCCGACCTCTACTCGCCGCCGTCAGACTACGACGCCGAGACCCGCGCGACCAACACGAAGCTGCGGGCCAGCCTGCCGGGCAACGCCTTTCTCCTCCAGATGGCCCGGAACATGTACAAGGCGCACCGGGCCTGGAACGACGGCGGCCTCGACGGCGGCAAGCAGCCCGGCGACCGGTGGTCCGAGTTCGCCTTCATATCGCAGTACCTCAGGGGCAGCCTCAACAGCACCGACGTGCTCGACTTGAACCAGGATCCCCAGGGCAGCTTCTGGGAGTACATGTACGACCTGCTGTACGAGAGCGCCGACTCGTTTGTCACCGTGGACGGCGGGTTCAGCCGTCTCCCGCAGGCGTTCCAGCCTCTGCTCGAGCATGGCGGCGGCGGCGGCGGCGGCGGCGTCAACAAGAACAACAAGACCACGACTAGCAAGGTGCGCTTCCACACCAGGATCGAGCGTGTCCGCTACTCGGAGACGACCAGGCGGCTCACCCTCCAGTACAAGAACGACTTCCGCGACACCACCTTCCAGGACTCCCACCACGACTACGCCATCATCTCGGCGCCCTTCACCGTCGTCCGCCAGTGGCGCCTCCCCCGCCTCAACACCATAATGCGCAACGCCATTAACAACCTCATCTACGACGGCAACTGCAAGGTCGGGCTCGAGTACTCCCACCGCTTCTGGGAGACGTTGAAGAATCCCATCGTCGGCAGCTGCAGCACCACGACCGACATCCCTGGCATCGGCATGGTGTGCTACCCCTCGTACAACCTCCACAACGCCAGCGGCCCGGCCACCATCCTCGCCAGCTACATTGACGCGTCGTCGTCGCACGAGGTGTCGCGCATGCAGACCATGTCCGACGACGAGCACGTGCGGTACGTGCTCGACGCCATGTGCGAGATACACGGCGAGGAGACGCGCCGGCTGTACACGGGGCGGTGGATGAGGAAGTGCTGGGACCTGGATCCCCTTGCCGCGGGGGCGTTTGCGAATCCCTCGGCCGGGCAGCACGAGCTGTACATGCCGCTGTATATGCAGGTTCATAAGAATGTAAGTATATCAAAGAGAAAATAAGGGAGAAAAAATAAGGGAGAAAAAATAAGGGAGAAAAAAAAGGATAAACAAAATGTACACATCATCCCAACCCACACAGCCTCTAACCCCAGCAGATGATCTTCATCGGTGAACACACCTCCTACACCCACGGCTGGATCAGCTCCGCCATAGACTCGGGCATCCGCGGCGCGGTCCAGATGATGCTCGGTAGGTCCCCCCCTCTACACCCGACATGGCCGCACCATATGCCAGAGACTGACGCGTCCCTTAGAACTTGGCCTGGTCGACGAGGCCAAGGCTGCTGTCAAGAAGTGGATGGTGCCATGGATCAAGGTCTGATGCTGTCTTGCCCCAACGTTGGAGGCCACCGTGAATATCATGCACGAGCCCTGGAACCACAAGACGTGTTTGCGTGCTTGTTGATTACTCTTCCGATACACTGTATAAATATATATATTTGTGGCTATGCTTTTTTCCATCCAGGACCAAATCGAGGGGCTTTGTCCCCAGACAGGCTGGACGCCTCGTGGCAGCGTGCTCTCCCCATTTCTTGGCATCGGGGTTACCGACCATGACGGGGGACATTCGGAGCATACAGGACTTGCCACGAGGATGTCGCTTCATATCCATGTAAATTACACAAGACAGGACGAGGGCCGTCATGCAGGGCGACGAGCCGGCCGTGAGGCTTCACGAAACGAGCCGGCCGCGGCCCGTGAACCGGAGCACACGGGGATTGTAGCCAGGCCTCCGATATTCGTTTGGTCCGCTCAGCCTGCCGCCGCAACAGCGCAATGGGACTGGACGGGCAAGAAAAAAAAAAGACGGCGTGGCCTGGTCTGACTCCCTACTCAGGTGGGCAGGTTCTCTCGGCCGACGGCATCCTGGAAGCCGGAGGCGCCATCGACACGGGGCGTGGATCCGAGAGGGCTGTCGTGAGCGGTTTTTTGCACGTTTGCACGTTTGCACGCGCGTCTTGTTGTGCCTCCAAGTCAGCGGCGGCGGCGTGATGGATTCCGGAATACATATCTCGACGTTGTGCTGCATCTGCATGGGTGGGGCGGAGGGGATCTATCTGGTGGCATGAAAGATGCGGAAGGGACGAATGGGGACATGGACGTGGACAAGGAAGGAGAGAGACAAGGAAGGAGAGAGACAAGGAAGGAAAGAGACAAGGAAGGAGAGGCAAGGAAGGAAGGAAGGGTGGGACTTGGTACCTCGCCGTCCGACGGCCTCGTCCTCGTGCATCTTGTGCTTCTCGTGCATCCCGTGCGCCGACTTCGACGTCCTCTTGGCAACCTTGTGGATGCGCGGCGAGGCCCATACAAGTACGTTGTGTATTTGTATCCCGACTTTTCCATCCGCGACGCGCCTCTCCGACGGGCTCGTCCGTCTCCGCCCCTCTCACGATGAACCTCTTGCCCGCGAGACCCGAACCCAAAACCCCGGCTAGGAGGCGAAGCGGAACGAAACATGATTCAAAAAAAAAAAAAGAACTTCTCCCCCCCCATTCACCGTCCCGCCGAGACGTCGATGGTCGGCCAAGTCCACCAAGTCGTCCGCATGCACGCCGGCAGTAAGCTTACCTACAGCAGCCTCGATGGCCATGCAGCGCGCGTTTCGGGTGTTCCAACATGGACTGATCAGCACCACCATGCTTGCCGAGCTGCAGGGAGCCAGACAGTGCTTCTCGTCCGCCGTCCAATTCGGAATACAGTCCCTTCTGCCGTCCTGCAGTCATCCGTCGTCAACCAATCTGTCAACAGGAATCGCGAACCCCGTCTCAGCCTTCAGACCTGCCCAGAAGACTGCGACGTTGCTGGTCCGCTGGTCCGTACATAGGTACATACACATGTACATACATACATACATACATATGTACATGTCGACGTCGACCACCTTAGTACCGCCCGCAACAGCTCGAGACGTCGAATCTGGGACCCCCCCGGCCAACTTCGTTGGGAGACGTCAGCCCTCCCACGGACGAGCATCCAGACCGGACTGGTGACTGGTGGTTGACATTCATTGTACCGCCGCAGCATTTAAATCCCATCATGCGCTCCCCATGTTTTCCGCCCGCGTTCCGCCCTTGCGGCAGACATCAGAAAGAGAGAGGGGAAAAGAGAAAAGAAGAAAAGAAGAAAAGAAGAAAAGAAGAAAAGCGCTCGGCCGTGATATCGTGGACCAATAGACGCGGCTGTTCGCGAATCCCGTCTGAACTCGGTCTTGACAGGCCTCTGGATTCTCTGGGTCGTCGACAACATCATCTCTCGGCCGAGTGGCTCTCCGAATTCAACCAAAAGCTTTCGAAACGGACCATGCTGCCAACGAAAAGCTGCTTGTGACGTGCTGACGAGCGATCACATCACCCTCACGTCGCATACACGGCGCAGCTCGCCCACGGTTTTTGGGGACGGTGCCTTCCCGTCGTTGTTGTTTCTGTCCTCCGAACCGACCGATCAATTCCTTGCAGTGTACGACGCCAAGGTCAACAACAACGACTTGAACGGCGTCCTGTCTGGCTTGTTCACTTTGAGCTCTTGCCTTCTTTCTGCCCAGCCCAACGACATAGTACATACAGGCCCTTTTCCGTGCGCCCAACATCCAGCATGCCATTGCGTCGTCAACCATGGGTTATTCGGGCAACCCAAGCATAGGCGTCACGGACGGTGCCGACGAGCACAACCTGACCATCGTCTCCTTTGTTGCGCTGGCAATCTACAATGCCGTCGAGCTCAACTTTGTCGTCTTTTCCACCTTTACACGCTTCCAGGGGCTCTATTTCTGGAGTTTCCTCGCCGCCGCCAACGGCATCATACCACACTCGCTCGGCTTCTTCCTCAAAAACGTGGTCAGGTCGGACCGCTTCGGCCTCTACATCACCCTTGTCGCCGTCGGATGGGTGCCCATGGTGACGGGCCAAGCGCTGGTCCTCTACTCGCGGCTGCACCTCATCTTCTGGAACGACACCTGGCTCCGCATCATCCTGGCCATCATCATCACCAACGTCTTCATCCTCCACATCCCCATCATCGTCCTCATGTACGGCGCCAACAGCAGCAGCTCCCCCGACAACCCATGGATCCAGATCTATGTCGCCTACGAAAAGGTCCAAGTCACGCTGTTCTTCCTGCAGGAGCTCCTCATCTCGGCCGTCTACATCCGGTCGTGCTTCTCCTTCTTCGACACCCGCAACAGCCTGTACGGCGACGCGGTGCCCCGGATGCGCCGGCACCTGATCCTGGTCAACCTGCTCATCATCCTCCTCGACGTGCCCATCCTGTTCTTTGAGTATTGGGACTACTACGACATACAGACGGCCTACAAGGCCTTTGTGTACAGCGTCAAGCTGAAGATGGAGTTTCGAATCCTGAACCGGCTGGTGAAGATGACGAGCGAGAGACAGGTCTCGCTGAATCCGTTTCACATGAACACGTCGCCGAATGTCGACAACACCTCGCCGGCCAAGAATGCCTTGTTGACCGAGAATGCATCGTCGGCTTCGAGCCGTCAGAGACGGGGTCCATGAAGAGCACGTAGAAGGGGGGGGGGAGAAGGGAAGGAGGAAAAGGAAGAAAAGAAAAAGCAGGCGAAAACAGTCCTGGTCTGGCCAGAGCGCATCAGGATGAAAGCGCCCATGATGGTCTGAAGCCCCTTGTTGTCTCGGAAAGACACAAACTTGTCTCGGTGCGCCTTGAAAGGTTGCGGACCGCGATCCGCAGCTCGGCATGAGGTCTCGTGATGTCTGTAGACTCGACATTTTTGAGCCTGCGGCTGGGTGCCATGCCGACCTTGGCTTGGCTGGCTGGCTGAGACGTCATGTCCGTCACGAGGAGATTACTGTCCATGCTGCGGGAGGTTGTTTTCGAGAGGAAGAAATAGAGCGAGGGGTGAATTGTCGGATAGAATCTGGTTTGCAGTATTTGCAGTTTTTTTTGATGGCACCTCCATTTCTTTGGGAGGCGGGGGTTTCTTGGGAAAAAAAAAACCTTCTATAAAAATAAGAAAAAACTTTTTAAACACACATTTTTATAAAAATTAAATTATAAAAAGGTTTGTCCGTTTACGTGTTTAGTATTTTAGGCTCTCCGTGCGGTTTTTTTTTTTTTTTTTTTGGAAACAAAAGCAAAAAAAAGAGGGACAAAAAAAGCCACACATGACGCCCACTCACATGCCGATTACTGAAAGACCACCCGACGGGCACTAGCCAAGAAAGAATCGTGCCAGGACGACTCCGCCAAGCATGGCATCACGCGTAGCAGCGTCCCTCCGCGCACCGACGATTTCGGACGACGAGCTGGGCGCGAGAGGGAGCAGACTGACGTGGATATATGTACGTATTTCTTTTCGTTGGCGCCACGGCAAGCGCGGCCGCACGTGGGTGCGCACAATATCGACGTTGTTTCTGCCGCACAGTGCGCGGGTGGCGATGCGGGCACGAACGACTGGTGCGTTTTTGGGGCCCTGCGTGTCGCTGTGGAGGGTTTAACCATTCAGGAGCTTGAGAAGGCTATTGGCGACAAGAACGTCGTCAAGATTGGCCAGGGCAGAG
>SRPY01000229.1:0-42991 GCA_018360145.1 Claviceps africana
GTTTTTTTTTTTTTTTTTTTTTTTTTAAAAAAATAACCCTTTTGTGTCTTTGGCTGTGATTTTTCTTCTTCTTCTTGGAGAGAGAGAGAGGGGGGGGGGGAGGGAGAAGAGTCGTACCCAAACCGAGGGTCCCTGCCGTACTTGTTCTTGATATACCGCACTTGGTTCTCCGTCAGACCACGACCGAAGCGGCTCTCAAACATGGCCATGATCCATCGGAGCGACAAGCCGCGCAGAATGGCCTTTAAGACGAAGAGGATTTCCACGTCCTTGTACTGCTGAGCGCCCGCCATGGTCAGACAAACACGGGGCGTCCTGTCCCTTTTCCTCTTCCCCGCGCCTGTATTCGTACTTTTTCTTTCTCTTCTTTCTTTCTTCGTTTTGTTTTGTCCAAGTCGAAGAAAAATCCTTTCTTCACCCGTATGGCTGGGCAAACCCAAGCCAACGACGCACCCACTTTCTTTTCTACACAGCAAAGAAGAACGGATAAGAAGGGGATTTCTATTCCCGTCCTTCTTCCGTTCAGGGGACCGGGGAGGAAAAAAAGAAAAGGTTGGTCGGATAGCCCCCGACGCCCGATGACGGACGAGGCGGACGAAGCGGTCCTGCCACCCGTCTCCGAGCCGGAAGTGGTCGCAGTGGCAGAGCTGCAGTCGCAGTGCCTATTGTTTGCGCGCGGTGTTGTGATGGCGGGAACCGGGACCGGATGGCTGTGGCCAGCGCACCTGAACCAACAATGAGGCTGGGGAGACGAAAAGCGAAAGAGAGTCTTGGGGTGGGCAAAGAAAAGGGAGTGGTCTTCAATGGGAAAGACAATATATGTATGCTGATTGGACTTGGGACAGGAATAAAAACGTATACTAGGGGAAGCAGAGCGTTTCTGGGCTGGGCAGGCCGAACTTGAAATAGCAGTCTATGGGCGCTCAACGTACAGAATCACGGAATCACCCTTTTTTTGAAGCCGCGTAAGACGGACGCAATGTTGTGTTTTCTTTTCAACGGGTTGAGGACTGGGAGGAAAGCAAGGCAGGAATACGGGGTGGGGACGTGGAAATGAATACCATTTCCGTGGTGGCCGGTCCCGTATGATGATTGTTTGTGTGCTAGAGCTGCGTGGCCATGACACGGGTCTGGGAGGGGGGGGGGGGGTTGACAAAGCGTCGGCGACAGGTGTCACGGTCGAGAAGGGGACCATGTATTCAGACGGCATGGCTTCTGGGCTAGGTGAATGGAGGAGACGAGCAGGACCGTTCTACACATTCAGGTTGACCAACGTTCGTGATGGAGTTGGGGGGGGGGCAAGGTCCGAGGGCAGGGAGGTTAGATCGGACGAAGAGAGCGTGGACGGGGAAGTGAATTTGGCCGCAGAGGCTGGTTGAGGGAGTCTTGTTGGTATGACACGGTCATTGTCGCCTCGTTACGTCGGAAATGGTTCTTCTTTTGAAAAATAAAAAAATAAAAGAAGAAATAAAAAACAGACGCGAGCGTGCGATACTTGTTGGACCGCTGCTGGGGAATGAATGCCTGGACTCGGTAACCAGAGATGGTCCGACTTGGTTCGTGAATAAGCCACCTGGGCGGGAAACAGGGACATGAATTCCATCTGGCATATATGTATGTACGTCTGTCGGAGTGTCGGTCAACCGCTAGTTCGTGAAAATAAAGGGCAACGCCGAAGCTGCCGGTCCATGAGTTTGCCTGATGGCTATGTTGATGTAACAGACTCACCATGCCACCATCCGCAAAGACGCTTGACACAGACATCCGCAGGGAGCAAGAAGAAGAGAAGAAAAATTACACACACACACACAGAGAGAGAGAGAGAGAGAGAGAGAGACAGAGACGACCAGTCTTGAGTACGTTGTTCAGGCCCCGTCATGGTGGCAAGCCGCATGATCCAGCCCAGAAAGGACACCGCTTGCAAGGCATGATGCGGGACTTGTCGAGTCAAAGGGCAGCGCGTCCAAGTGAATCCATCCACCCGGTGAGGATGCTGCCCTGAGTGGCTGCAGCAGGCCACGGACACGACGTAGCTTGCCGAACGGGTTTAATATATACCCATGCATGTAACGGCAGCTGCGTGGTACGAATATGCACCAGGAGGCCCCGTGATGTCGACAGGGATACGAGGATCCAGTGTCCCCAGAAGTTGGCGTTTTCAGTCGAACCCTCGCCAGACTACTCCAACGAAGCCATTGCAAGAACTCTCTTGGTTCGAGAATCAGCGTCTCTCGTGCCAAACACGCATGCCCTCGGGGAGAAGAAACTGGCTCCGCCGGCCCATGACTGCATGCCGAGACAATTTCGTGTCGGCGATCGAACCGGAGGTACATGATGCGTAAAGCCACGCGATGGCACCGCCGCTCCGAAAGTATGCCTGGGCCGCTATAAACTCCTTCTGCGGACAAGGAGGAGCGAAAAGGGGGGGGGGGGGCGCATCTCGCAGTTGTCGAGACGCAACTGAGCCGGCGCCCATGTCCTCCTGGTCTAGATAGCAAACACCAGAGAACGCCGGCACTGGATGCGCTTTCTCACACGCGGCGAGAACCGACGGTTGTGTCACGCCGGACGAGGCACAGCCTGCCAAGCACGCGCTGGGGTAGGGGGAGGCCGATATCCTGCCAAAATGGCCGTGGAGCCCCGTTAGCAAAGCCCGACGCGGGAGAACAGAAGAGCAGAGAGAGGGGGAAAAAAAATTAAAAAAAATCTCGCGCGAACCTGGCTCATGGAAACCCTCTCGTCGGACAGAGTGCGCGGGTCGACAAGATGAGTTGCTGGGCGAAACGTCGGTCGTGACGGTAAGGACGGCCATATTACGCAAAGTCCCCATCAGACCTGGGACAAAAAAAGAACAAAACAAAAAAAAAACAGGGTACAGTGTGCGGATGCAAGTGCTCTGCCAAGAAACGAGGGCGGGCGTGAATCATTGTTGGCATCGTATTCTCCTCTCCTGGTTGATATGACGTTCCTGATTCCTGAACAATCCTTGGCACCGCGGCATGTTGGGAACAATGGCCCGGCCAATCAGCTCGACCGGCGCGGGCAGCAACGGAAATAGGGCGTCCGTGCCGTGTCCGAGTTGGCGAGTTGAGATTCGAAAACCGACACCAGCAGTGGCCCATTATCATTCTTTTTTTTTTTTTTTTTTTTTTTTTTTTTTTTTTTGTTTTGTTGCCCTCCGCCCGCCCCGTCCGGTCTATCGTGTCGACGAAGACGCCAGCTGGACGAGGGTGGTTGCACTGTCAACCAACTGCCTGTGCGTCATTGACGGCCGTCTTCCCTCCCTCGTCCGCTCCTCTCGTCCGCCAACGCCAGACATCACCAAAGTGACGGGAGACAACCCCCCCCTTCTCCATCATGGAGCAAGACGAACAAGCCCGCCCGCCCGCAACCTTCAAAGGGCTCCTCCACCTCGACGCCTTCAAGTACGACTGCGCCCCTTGCTCCTCCTCGTCCCCGTCGTGCAGTCCCCGTCGCAACCCTCCCCGCGCAGCAGCCACCATGACAAGCACGGCGCAAAGACCAAAGTCGTCGTCTTCGCCCCGGAAGCGCGCCTCTGCCCCGCCCACATCTTCGTCGTCCTCCTCGTCCTCGGCATCGCCCACCACCGACAACCAGACGAGAGCGACGAAGCGTCCCCGCCCCAGCTCCGGCTACGCCCCGCCATCCCAGTACGCCCATCTCCCCCTCCTCCCCGACGCTCTCGGCCCCAACCTCCTCGTCCTCTTCATCGGCCTCAACCCGGGCATCTCCACCGCCCTGACCGGTCACGCATACGCCCACCCGTCCAATCTGTTCTGGAAGCTCCTCCACTCGAGCGGCGTCACGCCCCGGCGCTGCCATGCCCACGAGGACAGACACATGCCGGGCTTGTACGGCCTCGGCCTCACCAACATTGTCGCCCGGCCGAGTCGCAACGGGTCCGAGCTGAGCCGGGCCGAGATGGACGAGGGGGTCGCCTTGCTGGAGGACAAGGCGCGGCGCTGGCGGCCCGAGAGCGTGTGTGTCGTGGGGAAGAGCATCTGGGAGAGCATCTGGCGCGTGAGGCACGGGGGCAAGCCCGTGGGGGCGAATTTCCGGTACGGATGGCAGCATGAGCGGGAGAACATGGGCCTTGTGCAAGGGGAATGGCCTGGTGCCAGGGTCTTTGTCGCGTCGAGCACGAGCGGCCTGGCCGCCACGCTGTCGCCCGCGGAGAAGGAGAGGATATGGGCTGAGCTGGGGTCTTGGGTCAAGAGGAGGAGGGCGGAGAGGGAGGGGGACGTCAAGTGATGAGAAGAATACAGGAAGAGATGGGATACTTGATGCCCCACGGAGGCGGCTTCTTTTTTTGTTGGTCTACGATATGGCCCTGATGGCTGGCTTGTAGGATGGCATCAATGGCAAAGCATGGCGTTCCTGGTTCCAGAATAGCGAATGCCCACTGAACATTTCATCGCATCGCCTCCTCTCACCAGTAGATTCGGTAACAACAAACCGTTATAATTCCCTATCAGAACCTGTCACGTTGCTTCATTTTTTTTTTTTAAAAAAATCCCACTTCTCCATTCTTAACCCCCCTCCTCCCCGCGAAGCTTGGGCTTCATGGAAAAGCAAATCTGTCCTTGTGACTCCGTACGCCGAAAATCCCCGGACTGATACCACAGTCTAGCCAGGCCAGATGAGCCCACGTCGTCTTTGTTTTTCCCCTTCTTTGTTTCTTTGTTTTCGTCTCTCTCTCTCTCTCTCTCTCTCTCTTTATTTTTATTTTTATTTTTATTTATTTTTATTTTTATTTCTTAGCTTTCCCCTCTTCTCTTTCCCATCGAGCTCCCCCTTGCATCATTTGCATCGCTTCTCCACCACACTCGCACCATTCTCCTCGTACTCCTTTCTGGATATCCACATTTGGTGAAAGGTGCCCAGACTAGCCAGGATGCTGCCGCCTATCCAGGCACCGAATCGTCTCTCGCTCGTCAAGCCAGCCGCGTGAATCTTGACCTTGAGACCGGGATACATGGCCGTCAGCTCGTTGGCCAGACGATCGTTGAAGCCATTAATCAAGCTGGTGCTGCCGGTGACGACCACGTTGGCCAGCAGGTTGCCGCGGAGATCGACGTCAATGGCGCCGAGAGAGGCGCGGATGAGCTCGGGAATCGTCTGCGCCTTGGTGAGGCGATCAGACTCGGCGACGGGATAGCCGGCAGTCTCATCCCACATGCCCTCGGTGACCTTGAAGCGCTGCTCGCGCCACATTTGGTTGTAGCCGTCGGGCATCTCGAACACGCGGCCCGGTTGCGTCTTGATAAAGTCCTCGTTTCCGGCGGCGCTGTATCGTCCGGGCCCTCGCCAGACCTCGACGACGGACTCTTTGTATTCGGTCAGAACCCGCTCTTCCTCGTACGCGCGGAAGGACTCGTGGATGGGAAAGGCAAAGTTGCGCAGGCGGGCCTGGGCGGGGGCTAAAGCGTCCACGGGAGTCTTGTTCTGGACCAGAAAGCTGGGGGTCAGCGACACTCTCGGTTCCGAGGTTTCCCACATGTTGCGAATCTGCGAGGAAAGCCACAGCCCGCCGGCGGGCGAGCGCTGGATCGATCGCTTGAGCACCATGCCGTCATGGATGGCCGTCACCGACGTGTTGGCGCCGCCGACATCAATGACGAGTGCGGTGGCCTTGCCGGCGGCGAAAGCAGACAGCACGGGAGTGCGACTCAGCCAGAAGGCAGGGCAGCCCCAGTTCTCCATGATGATCTCAATGGCCTTCTCGCGGGACTTGGGACTGTTCCAGGGCGCCTCCGTCATCAAGAGCGGGTTTTCCTGCAGAGGCTTCTCCTGCGTCTCGGCCTCTTCCATGGCCACGTCGCCGTCGCCGTCCTGCTCCTTGACGTCGTCGTTGAGCCCGTTCCTGGTGGGGTGCGTCGGCACTTCGGGTTGCAATCGCTTTACGAGCATGTACTCCCAGATCTTGGACGCGACGTCCCAGTCCTGGACAACGCTGTCTCGGTTCATGTAGTTGCGGATCTCAAAGTCCTGGCGCGGAATGATGCAGTCGTCGCCAAACAGGTCGCGCTGCGGTTCGCTGGTGACGTGCCCGTAGAAGGACGGCAGGACCGACTTGGGCACATCTTCGCCCGCAAAGCCCGCGCGCGTGGTGCAGTAGCCGGGATCGAGCACGAGGGCCGAGACCTCATCTGCGGGATGGGCATCACAAATGTCATGTCAGTCAAGAAGTGGTCCACGCACGCAACAAGGCACGGGGTCGGCTCGAGGGAGCTTCCCGCATCAGAATCGTACCTCCGCCGTAGACGTCGGTGGGCTGGGCCGACGTGGACAAGGGCTGCTGAGCCATGACTGCCGCGGCTTCTCCGAGGCTGTCGCGAGAGACTGCCGCAAAGCAAACGGCAAGCTGCGATGTGGTGGCGGAGCGGGTGAAAAGCCTGGAAGCTGGAAGCTGGAAGCTGGAAGCTGGGGGCTGGGAAAGCTGGAGGCTGGACGCGCAGATGTCTGGTGTTGATTGTCTGGTCCAGACTCCGGATTCCAAGCCGCGCGGCGCACGAGCTGGGCTTCCACGTTCCTTTTGCGTGGGCCCACATGCGTGGAGCTGTACCAGAGGTACTTAGTAGGTAAGTACCTAGTAGTAGCTAGTAGCCGACACTCACGTGATGTGCAAGTACATGCAGCATGTAATGAGTACACAGTACCTACATGTGGCTGACACGTGGAGCAAGACGACCAGCCTCTTCAAGAAGTTTTCCCTTTTTTCATTCCTTCGCTTTACTGGCATTCTGCTTCGTTCTCGGTCTCATTCGTCGCTTCTCCTGGCCCTCGCTGCCTCGCAGGACGGGACTCTGACATGGCAGACACCTTCAAGGCATATACGCACATGTAGATACACATGTATACATACTCGTGCCGTGCTGTTCCGGTCTCGGCCATTATCCGCCTTGCGAGCATGCAGGCCTTTTGCGGTACAAGGTGGTAAAGTCAAACTCGATGCTGCTTTCTTTCTGCAATGTCTGCTTTGTCAAAAGAAAAGAAAAGAAAAAAAAAAAAAAAGAGAGAGAGAGAGAAAAAAAGAGAAAAAAGAGACTGCCGAGGCCGTCTGTTCATGCACTCACCAATAGGAATCTCCTTGTTGCGTCCGCATCGCCCTCCATCGCCTTGAGCATCGCCAAAAACGGATCCGTTGCGAGCGCCGTGTCGGCCTTGGTGGCGGACACCCTCTCGAGGTTGCTGCGCGAGCGCCTATCGATGAAGCGGATGAATTTTTCCCGCCGGATCTCGGCATAGGCGTCGAGGATGTTCTCGTCTGCCCTGCCGTCGTGGTACCCGGCCAGACATTCTGCCAGGCCTTGAACATCGAGCACGGCAGCCATGCAGCCGTAACCGCCAAAGGGGTTGCACACATGGGCCGCGTCGCCGGCGAGAAAGACTCGTCCCACTCGCATCTTTTCCACGCACCGATTGTGGATGCGGAACAGGTCTGTCTGCGTGACTTTGTACTGGCCTGGGTCGGGATGACCTGGCAGCATCTTCTTGAAGGCGAGATCCCGGCGCCTCATGTAGTCCTCCTCGGACAGGTTTGCTGCCGAGTCGCCGTAGGTGACGCGCCATAAAGGACCGTCTGCATCTGCATCTGCGGCTGCATCCTGACTTCTGCCGCGTTTCGCAATCAGACCCCAAAACTCGTCGTCAATCATGTAGTTTCCGCCCTCCCACCCATGCTCCTCGAACCCGCGATAGTGCACCTGATTTCGCAGACGACTGAGTTAGCTCGGAAGGGGCTGATGCACCTTTCACCCACCATCAGAGGGGCTTCCTATATGCCTTTCTTCTAGTCTGAAGATGGTCCGCTGCATTGCATATGACTTCTCGACCCCCTTTTCGGTGCCCCCCCCCCCCCCCCCCCCCCCCCCCCCCCTTCACCGTGGACACAGCCAGAGAAAAGGAAAAACGTACATTCTGTACCAAGAGCTGGCTGGAAAAGGTTTCGCCGGGCCAATGTCGTTGGAACAAGATCTTGCGCACAGAGCTCTGGCCACCGTCGCATCCAACGACATAGTCGGCCGTAAGTCTGATGGTGGTGCGGCTGGCTTCGTGCCCGTCCTCGTGCGGGCCAAGCTCGATGATGGCCGAGGCCGACGTCGCATCTTGCTCCAGGCCAATGACCTTGTGTCTAAACAGCAGCGTCACGTAGCCAGAGTATCGCTCACGGCAGTGGCGGAGCATAATCTGCAACAGCTTGTTGAGAGGCAGGATGGTGAGGCGATCTGGGTCGTCCTTGATGACGGAAAGGTCAATCCCCGCGAGGACATCTCCCGTGCGAACGCTCCGCCAGCAAATGGTGGGGAAATGCGTCGTGCTCTCGGCTCGAACGTCGTCCAGTATGCCGGCCTGGCGAAATACCCGCGTGGCGGGCACGCCATATTGTGTGGCTCGCAATCTCTCGTCCACGCTGTCCCAGGACTCTAGGACGGTGGACGGGATGTTGTTCCTGGCAAGCAGGATGGCAAGCAGCAGTCCAGCGGGACCGGCTCCTACGATTAAGATCTATGCCGTCAACCATGTTATGCAGTGTCCATGTGCGAGCCACAAAGGGAATCTGAGGGGATGTTTTTTTTTCTTTTTTTTTCTTTATTTTTTTTTTTTTAAATTTCCCGACCTTCTTTTCCTTTGGTGGCAACTGCATACCTTGCTAAAGGGACGTTGCTGCGTCTGCGACAAAGCCATTTCCCGATGCAGAGTCGTTTGGATGTGTTGGTGCCGCACCGGATGTGGACGAGGGCGGGAGTGGACGAGGTGCGGTTCAGCGGCTCCATGTCGGCACGGGCCGGTCAGGCCCCGCATCGCCGGAATGCGACCCGTCCGGCAGCGAGTACATGTACACTGGAATCAGACCCTTGATTTATTACACGACCCGACCAAAAGCTTAGGGAATAAAGAAACTCTAAAAAATAGCCTAGTTTAACACCTAGACGGTGAATATGATCACAAATGAAGGGTATTGTCGAGCACACCTCACTCACCACGATAGACCTAGACAAAGCCAACCTCGGACGTTTTTTTTTTTTTTTTTTTTTTTTTTTTTTTTGATACATCATCCGGTTCACTTTTTGTTCGTGGGATGTCGGCAGTCTGTTTTCCGCCCAGGAGGTATACTACCTGTAACTTCCACTGTGTCAACCTTGTTAAGCGAAAAAAAAACACCACCGTCAGTTAGTAGGAAAGAATCCTATACACCAAGAAAGCTAGAGAGTGCCCTAGCCCAGGTACGGGATATACGCTATTTAGCTCTACACCGCGAGTCGTAGTCTAGAAGCTAAGGGGTGATTTGTCGTACAAGGGAACCTAATTAATGCAACGTGATCACATCCGTTTTTCTTTTAGTGCAACAGGTTCGATCCATTGGTCTACGGCTCTACCTGGTGTTTTTGCACCTAATAGGACTAGTCTTACTTGCCGACGGCGCTCCCCGTTCGATAATTAAATTTACCCTGGTCCTCATTTTCCCCGACGTAAGAGCATGCATAGTTGGCAATATGCCCAAAAGACGCCGTCCCAGACTATGAACTCTGTTGCCGACGCCTGAGACTTGAAGTCGGACCGGCGCCAATCAGGCCGAATGGGCATGATGTACATGCTACCGAGATATGGAAAGGCGAAGGAAAAAAAAAAAAAAGGACCGGCGCGACTGCTCATGCGCTAAACAGGCAAAACATGACCAAAACAAAAACAAAAAGATGGAAATGGAGAATACAAGAGGAAAGAAAGATTTAGCGACTCCCAAAGCCGAGCTTGGGAACGCCGTCCTCGAAGCTGTGCACGACGTAGTAGTTCTTGAAGAAGACGTTGCCCAGGACGGACGACTTCATGATGCCGAGATTGGTCACGGCTGCCGTGCACCGGTTGCTGGTGCGGTCGATGTGGCCCATGTTGAGGTTGGCGCCGGGCACGGTGAGGTTGATGCCGTCGCCGACCTGGAAGTGCAGGTCGGGCAGGGTGCTGCCGCAGGGAAAGGCCGGGAAGCCGCCAAAGGTCAGCTGGAAACCCTCGACGCGGGCGTAGTAGGCGTCGACGACGGCATCAGGGAGGTACAGCAGCTCGGAGCCCGAGTCAAAGGTGACGTTGCCGATGGTGGCGCCGGGCCCGGACAGCGGCCCGTCTCCGACCGAGTACTGGCCGGCGACGGTCCTCCAGTGCTTGAAGGGGAGGAGGACGTTGGCGTAGCGGATCTCGCCCTTGTACTTGGCCGGGTCGAGGAAGCCAAAGTCCCAGCTGCCGGGGCCCTTGGTCTGGAAGCTGGCGGCGAAGACCTTCTTGGGCAGCGTGGGCAGGATCGTCTCGAAAAACGTCGTCTGCTTGACGGGCTGCACCTGGTTGATGGCGCCCGAGGCGAGGCCCATGATGCCGTCGGCGTCGACGTCGTAGGGCACGCGGACGGCCGCCTCGACGGCCTGCTTCGTGGCCACGACGGGGCCGGCCTTGACCGTGTCGGTGTAGACGGTGCCGTTGACCGAGATGCCGCTCGAGTACTTGATGGACCAGCTGTAGCCGGGGAGGGAGCTCGCGCTCGACGACGGCACGTAGACGTTGTGGCCGCGGCTTTCGTTGGGCAGCGTCGCGTTGGAGTAGACCCAGAGGTCGGCCGAGCCCGTGTCGTAGATGAGGTTGAGCGTCTGGTTCCCAATCACGGTCGGCACCAGGTAGCTCGAGCCGTCGTCCGAGGCCTCGATGATGACGGACCCGTGCTGCTGCGCCGAGCGTTTGACGGCGCTGCCGTGCTCGTCGTCGGTCGTCTCATACTTGCTCAGGAGCCTGCTTCGCTCCACGGCCGTGTCGAACAGCCGCGGCCCGCGCGATGCCAGGGTATCGACGCTGAAGGCGCCAGGTGCGAGTGCGAGTGCCTGGGAAGACGCCGCGATGGCCGCCAGCCCGAAGAGCTTCATGGTGGAGGGACCGGAACTGGGCATGGCTTACTCGACGGCACAGTGACTGGGGAAGAAAAGGGGGGGGGGGAGAAGAGCGGATAGGAGAGCAAACGGACAGGGCGGCCGATGACTCAGATGTGATGAGCGTAGGATACGAGCAGAGCAATGAAGAAGCTGGTAGAGAGAGGAGAGTGCCGCGCAGTCTTATACGTAAAAGTCTTCGTCCGCCGTCCGCCGTCCGCTGTCCGTCCGAGGCGCCGCTCCATTCCGGCCATCGTCACCTGCGCCATGACGTGGGACGTTGGAGCACGATGTCCATGGCCAATTTACCTAATGCCGGTGGTTGTGTTTCATCTATTCATGCAGTCGTGCAGTCATAGTCATGTGGGCCGCCCCTTTGTCGCCGGGGAGCATGGGTAGAGTCAGCCCCACGCTCCCATGTATTAACATGCGCAGTCGGACTATAGTAGGACCGCTGACGTGGTAGGGTTTATCCCCTCATTTTCTGTGTATAAATCGCACAGCCATTTCCCTTTGTACCTATTTTCTTAGCTAGCGGGAATCATCATCTGTTTTGCCAAAAATACGAGCTCCACAAAGCGTTCGTCCGCGCGAGACCCTTGGACGTCGTCGCATCGTGGTCCCCCTCGCCACCCACGAGTCGTGACTCGCGACTCGCCATTCGCGACTCGCCATTCGCAACTTTGCCCGTTGGGAACAAATATCCGAGATTTGGAACTGCCTGGATTGTCAGGATTCCGCACCGTCGTATGCCGGCCTTTGTGAGATGCTCGTAAGAGAGCGCGCTAGTCTTGGAGCGCATATTGCCGCCGGGTCCCAAGTATACAATATACCCCTTAAATGATTTTACACAGATACGGGCCCCACAGTTCTCCTTATTTTCCAGCCGGCGAGTCCCCTCTTATTAGTGCCGACAGGTGCAGGGGGGTCTGCGCGCATAATATACACAAAAAAACAAAAAAAAATATAATTAGTAAAGTAATAATTATTTAGAGATTTATATATAAAATATTATATTTTATAATATATATTTTAAT
Organism: Claviceps africana; assembly: GCA_018360145.1. NCBI lineage: Eukaryota > Fungi > Ascomycota > Sordariomycetes > Hypocreales > Clavicipitaceae > Claviceps > Claviceps africana. Next base: position 11,966 of record SRPY01000229.1, read on the forward strand.
AGGTAGTTTAATATTATATTCTTTACTAGCTTATATAGCAGTTAAGGTAATATATAAAGAATTTCTAAAGTATTAACTAAGGCCTATAAATATATTTTTTTATATTAAAAATACACTTAACTTAATTATCTTTTTAACTAAGGCCTATATTTTTGCGATTTTTAAAGAGACGCTTCATTAGCTTAACCCCCCCTGTTATGTAAATGTGTAAAATCATTTAAGGGGTGTACTGTAGTTCATCATGATCCATTCCGCATCACACGTTGCACCCGAGTCATTGCCAGAAGACGCGGAGCCGCGCGCTCTGGACGGACGTGATCCGTGTATATAAAGATTCAAAACACAATATGCCGTCTGCCGCCTCTCATCCCACAACCTCTCCTCTATCCTCATCCTCATCCTCACCCTCATCCTCATCCTCATCCTCATCCTCATCCTCATCCTCATCCTCATCCTCATCCTCATCCTCATACTCTCATATCCCCATCTTCCACCACAACAACACATCATGATCGAGTTAAAAAGGGCCTCGCTGGCCCTCCTCGCCGCCGCCGCCGTCCCCGCCACGGCGACCAATCTCCCCGCCGGTGTCATCGCCGTGCCCCTAACACGAAGCGTCGCACAAGATGCCTACTATGCCGAGTTCCACGTCGGAACGCCGCCTCAAAAGGAGCTTCTCAAGATCGACACGGGCAGTCCGCGATACTCGTTTCTGAACCCGCGCAATCCCGTGTGTACCGAAGACGCAAAGCGATGCCAAGCCTTTGGCACATTCGACAACACGACTTCTTCGTATGTCTTGAAATATACTCCACCCAACCGCCACACCCCCTTTTTTCCTTGCTCTCTTTTTTCTATCTGTTATTGTTCCCCTCCCCCTACCTCACTCGCCTTCTCATCCGTCTTGACGTACATGACGTTTCTGATCGTGAAGAAAAAAATGTTAATTCTCCATTAGGACATGTCGCTATGCGGGACTCGGGTTTGCGGATGACCTGGGACCAGTTGGCAATGGTGACTATCTCAGGGACACACTGGTGGTGGGCGGCGTGACTCTGAAAGACATGTACTTTGGCTACACGTCGGCGTATAGTTTCTACAATCATGTCATTGGCGATGTTCGTACCATTCTCGGTATGTTTTTTTTATAAAAAAAAAAAAAAAAAAAGAAAAGAAAAGAAAAGAAAAGAAAAGCCCCCCCATAATGCTACCCTTGTTACTCTTTGTGAGAAATACGACTAACAACCATCTCCTCTTTTTTCCCCTCTTTTTTTTTCGTGGCGCATTCCATCCAGGCTTGTCATTAGAGTGTGGCATTGGTAGCACTACCTGCTTGAACCCCAAGGAGGCCTACTTTTTGCCTCAGCTGAAGAAGGCTTCCGTCATCAACCGCATGGCATCGAGCTTCTACTTCGGACAAAATGATGCCGTCGTCCCCAACGCGCGGATGATCCTCGGTGGTGCGTACGACAAGGCCAAGGTGGACGGCGAGCTGTTCACCGTGGGAATGGTTGATCCGCACAGCGTTGCCCTCACCGGCGGGCAGACCAACAACGTCAACGTGACGGCCATGGAAGTCGTGGTTGACGGCAACCGCACGACCGGCACGTACGGTGACAAGGGCGTTGGGGTCCCCGTCCTCCTCGACTCGGGCGTCTCACGCTGGTACTTGCCTCAGCCGATTTTCGACGTCGTCTTCAAGGCCCTCGGCGGGGTTGAATTGGCTCCCCAAAGCTCCGACCATTACGTCGTCGACTGCAAGTACCGCGATGCCAGCCACGCCCAGGGCCACGTCGCTGTGACATTCGGCGCCGCCGGCACCATCAAGGTCCCGCTCAATACCCTCGTGTCCAAGTTCGCCGACGGGACCTGCGGCTCCTTCATCGCGCCCCTGGGCAACACGGTCAAGACCTTTGGCGACCCCTTCCTGCGGGGCACCTACATCATCTTCGACCAGGAAAACTGGACCGTCTCGATGGGTCAGGTCAAGCACACGGACGAGCAAAATATTGTGCCCTTCCCTGAAGGAGGCTTCAAGGCCAGATCCTAGGGAGCGCTGTACATGTACCGTGATCCCCCTGTGTGGGGATAGGTCCTCTTTGGAGATGCGACTGGAGAGGTATGCTGCGAAAAGGGGAGGACAAACACCAACAACTCACCACTTCAGCTGGCTGTCGTTCAGTCTATAGACCACCTAGGGTTTTTATAAGTAGCTTAGTTAGGTTAAGGGGTTATACCTTAGTTAACCTAGGAAGCTAGTAGGTTATATATTATAATTTTATTAGCTATATTCTTTTTTAGTGCCTATATGTATTCTTTCGTAATATATATATTTATTTTATATATTGCTTTATTAAAGACCTAAATACACCTCTTTTAAAATTACTTAGTAGCTTTTATAGCTACTATAATAGTTATTTTAGCCACTAAACTTCTAGCTACTCTATAGAGGTTAAAATACCTTTATAAAAGCCTTTATAAGTAAAGGAAGCTATTAAAATTAAAGAATTAAAGAATTTTAATAAATTAAAACCCTTTAATTTTATAGCCTCTTTTTCTTTAACATTTATAGCTTTAAACTAAGTCTTTAATTCCTTTAATTTAGCACTTAATTCCCTTAAATTAAGGCTTAATTTTTAAAGAGTATACTAAGCTTTAACAGACTTTTTTACTATATTTTTAAAGGTTTTAAAAGGCCTTAAAGAAAATAAAGGTCTTTTAAAGCCTTAAAGGCTATAGGCGCCTTAATAAAAGGCTTATAGACCTTCTAATAAAGCTTAGTAGAGAGCTATAGAAGAAGGCTTTATAGGGCTTAAAGGGCTTAATTTATACTAAAAATGTTATAATTATAGGAGGCTTGCTTATAGAGTAAAAACTAAGATATAGAGACTAAGTAATAAAGTTACTTAAAGGTAAGTATAAAGTAGTAAATATTATATTCTTTAGCCTATATTATAAATATATATACTTTTACCTCTTTTATCCCTTACTTTTAATATATAGTTAAGTTATATTTAAGGCTTATTATATCTTTATATTTTTCTTTTATAAGCTTTTTACTATAGTTTTTCTCTTTATATAGTATTTATTTATAATAAAGTCCTTTTTTTATTTATAATTACTTTTAATTATAATAAGTTATATCCTTACTATACCCTTTTATATAGTTAGCTATATATATTTAATATAACTCTTTTTTAAGGTTTTTTTTCTTTTATATATATATATATATATATACTATAATATTATTTTTATTTTCTTTATATATATATAATTATTTTTATTAGCTTTAATAGCTATTTAATAACTATAAGCTAAGTGCTAGCTTATTATTAGTTTTTTATAATTAATACTATATTTTTTAATTAAATATTTACTATTAATAACACTAAATTAATAATAATATATTTAAATTACTACCTTTCAATTTATAACTATAAAATTTAAGCTTTTAACCCTTTTTTTTAACTACTTTTTTTATTATTTTTTATTTTTTATTATAAATTTAGCCTTTTTTTAAAGGTAATAACTTTATTACTGCTACCTTTATATATATTATTTATTATATTAACTTTTTTTATATAGTTTATTATTATTTTATTTACTATTAGTATTTATTTTTACTCTTTTTTTTAATGTTTTTTTTTATATATTAATTCCTTTATTTTTTATATTTTTTTAATTAATTTTTTATTAGTTTTTAAAATATTAAAAAGTCCCTTAACTTTTAAATATAAAGCTTATATCTTTAGTATTTATAATAGTTTTTTTTAAAACCTTAGCTTTTTATTATTATTATAGCTAAGTAAGTGTTTTATTAATTTTTATTTTATAAATTACTATTAATATATTATTAATAAACTATGAAATAACTATTATTATTATAGCTATTAAATAATTAATCACAAGCTAATACTATTTAAAGAAATGATAGTAAAGTATAATATAATATAGCCTTTATATATTTAAAAGGAAATAGTTATATTTATTCTTTATACTTACTTTTATAAGTTTTTTACTACTATTTCTTTATTAAATTAAAGCTAATTTATATTTTAAATAAAAAGAGATTTGAAAAGTATAACCTTTATTATATTAATTATAAACCTTATAAAAAAATAAGTTTTATTTTACATTTATTTTTATTTTAATTTACTTTATTATTAATATTAACTTATTATTAATTAATTTAAAAGTAGTAAATAACTTATTATTATATTTTTACTTTAATAATAAAGAAATTTATTAATTAAAATACTATAAAGTTTTAATAAAATTACTTTATTTCTTTATAATTTAGTTTTTATTCATTTTCTTTAAGGCTTTATATATATTATTTTATTATTGAAAAACTAAATAACTATTTTTAAAACTAAAAATATATTTAATTAAGCTTTATATATCTATATTTAATTTAAGTTAAAAATAAAGTAATATTATTATAATAATATAAAAACTATATAGCTTTATAATATTAATATACTTTTTATAAATATTAATTTTTTAAATTTTTTAAATTATTTTTATAAGTTTAATACTTTAGTTTATATCTTTATTTTTATATTATTTATTCTCTAATTAATTTACTTTTAGCTTATAATATAGGCCTTTAATTATTTTATTTAAAGTAGAACTTTTATTATTAATTTTAATATTTTAAACTTTATAAAGCTTTATTACTTCTTCATCATATTAAAAAAGCTTATAAATAATGTTAAATATTAAAATAATTTAAAGGTAATAAAAGGTATTAAAAATAAATGAAATTATATATTTAATTTTATTAGTTTTCTCTCTCTTCTTTATTATTATTATTTATATAAATAAATTATTATACCTTTAATATAATACCTCTATAATAGTTTACTTACCCTTTTTTAATATTTTTTTATTATTTTTTTTATCTTTTACTATAAATATATTAATATATTTTACTTAAAATTAATTTAATTTATTTTTTATATTAAAAAGTATATATATACTATGTTATATATTCTTTAAAACCTTTTTTTAGTTTTATATTATTTTTTTAAATTAAAGTTTTATTAAAAAATCTATAAGTTCTTTAATTTATTATAGTTTTTTTTATTTAATAAAATACTTATATTAATAGCCTTTATACTTATATATTACTATTTATTTAATGTTATATAATTCTTTTAGCTTATTAATAAATAATAATAATATAATTATTATTACTTTAATTAAATTATTTTAAAAGGGCTTTAAATTAATAACATTAAAAATATTATGAAGTTTTATTATTTAAGGTAGCTTTAATTTATAAATTAAAATATAAATATTTACCTTTTTTATAATTTAAATAGGGTTTAAATATTTTATAATAAAGTTTTTATTAAATTACTAAAGGTTAATATTTTTTATTAATAAAATTATTTAATTATTAACTTTAAAAGCTATTAGTTTTCTTTTTTAATTATAATATTTTATATATTTTATTTATATACTATAAAGTAATAGCTTAATTATTATATACTTTTTTTATAATTTTATTACTTAATATTTAGCTTATTAATTTACTATATTTAAAGGTTTAATTATTTATTTAAGTTCTTTTAATTAATATTTTTATAGTAATTTTATTAAATAGTAGCTTCAAGCTAAGTGCTTACTTATATTATATATAAATTATACTATTAATAAATAGTTTATTTATTTTATATAGTTAAAAGCTTTTAAATAATATTTTAAAATTTAGTTTAGCTTTTTTATTTATTTATTTATTTAAAGGTAAAATATAGTACTTAATAGCTACTTTATTATAAAAAGGTAATAAAAAGTATATTAAAACTTATTAATAAAAACTATTTTTTTATTATTAATAATACCTTTTAAAGCTTTATAATCTTTAAAAATATATTTAATAAATATTATTATTAAATCATTATTTAAAACCTATATTATTATAGTAATAAAAAGTATATACTTTAAAAACCTATTTATAATTACTAAAGTTATATTATTTTTATTTTTATTACTTTACTTTATTAATAAAAGTTTTATAATAAAGTTTATAAAAAGTTCTTAAAATAGTCCTTTTAATATTAAAAGTATTATAAGTTTATTATATAGTTATGTTATAGACTGGCTTAGAGGCGTGCTGCTTTCTAGCGTTAATAAAGTTTATATTAATCTTACCCCCCCTAAAAGAGAGCGAAGAGTGAAGAGAAACTATTTTAATTTATATAGGTATTTACTTAAGTAAACGCTTAGGGTTTTATTTAGCCTTATTAAGTCTTCCTTATAGAATTATAATAGTTCTATTAGGTTATCCTTATAGAACTGTAACGGTTCTATTATAGCTCTGTAACGCTTCCCTTACTATTACCACTATATATTTAAGTTAGCAGCTTAGATCTATTATATAGCCCCTCACTAAATTATTACACTAGAGAAGTAGTAGTAGTGTAGTTATAGAACAACGTTATTCTGCCTGCGTTCTATAGGTCCGCTGTTTACTATAGCCCTACCCTCTATATATTACTTAGTTATATAGTTTACGTTAGTTAATAATAAATAAAAAAATAAATAAATAAGAGTTAAAAATAAACACACTTATTACTATATAACGCGCTCCTTTCTAATAGAAGCCTATTATAATCCCTACTATCTATTCTATTAGTAGTTATAATCTTTCCCTCCTTTATATTCCTTAAAGTTATCTATTTTAATATTATATCTTTATTATTCCTTTAGCCCCTTACTACTATTCTATAATATTACTAAAGTATCTATATTAATAAGTTAGTATAAGACTTTATTCTTTTAGCATTAATTTATAAATAAATGTCATGGACTGGCCTAGATGGCTTCTGCAATCTAGCGTTAATGGATTTATTATTAACTATAGAGGAGAGAGAGAAGACTCTTAAAAGGAGCCTCCTTACTAGCTTATATATTTTATATACCTTTAATGTACCTTAAGTGTGCCTCTATAGTTGCGCTTTATAGAATATAATAAGATTATAATAAGCCCCTAATAAAAATCTAAGCCACTAGCTTAAATCCATTATATAGGTCTCTTCTATATACTTTATTAGCTATCTATTAAGTGTAGAAGGGTATCTATTTATAGTAAGGTAAGTGTATTATAGCCCTACCTATCCCTAGCCTATACCTATATAAATAATTTATATTATTTATAATATTAGTATATAGTTATTTAAAAGTAAGCTTAATAGTGCTATAGCACTATAAATTAGTTTTATAATTATAATAATAAGCTAACCTAAATAAATAAAGAGTAAGCTAGGTGCTAGCTTACTATAATTACTTAGGTTAGTAAAATAAATATAAAAGCCCCTTTTATACTATTACTTATTTACCTTTCTTTCCTCCCCCTTTATACCCTTTAACCTCTTTAAAATTCTCCTTACTACCTACCTACTATTCTTTTACTATTTATTTTATTTAATAAATATTCTACTTTAGATTTTAAAAGGAGCCTCTTATTTATTATTCTATATTTTATATATTACCTTTACACTTATATTATTATTTTCCTTTATACTTTAGTTATACTATTATATTAATATAGATATAATTATTATAAATTCTTAACGCTAACTTATTTAATATTAATAGAATATCTACTGCTACTACTTTACCCTCTCCCTCTCTACCTCTTTTATATAGCTTATAGCTAGTTAGCTACTATAAAGTAAAGGGTAATTTAAGTAATAAATCCTTTATATTTAAAGAGTAGAAGATTAAATACTATATATTCTACTATAAATATATAGTAAGAAATAGGCTATTTAACTGCTTATAAAGGTAAGGTAAGGCCTACTTATTTTATAAAAAATAATAATATAAGTGCTTTTAAAGGAAGTATTTATTTATAAAGAATACTACCTTTTACTATACTACCTATAATATAGTTATAGAGATCTAAGTTAATTATACTATTTAGACGCTATATATCTTTATAAGAAATATATTAAATAGAAAGGGCGCTTATATTATTCTATACCTTAAGTTTACTAACCTTAGTTAGCGATTTCTAAACCTCTTAAAGGCCGCTAAAAAGGCAGCTAAAAGAGGTATTAATGTCGCTAAAGTAGTATATAAATACACTGCTTTAGCTAAGGAGACCCCTAGCTTACGCTTCTACTATAGCTTAAAAACTCCCTTTAATTATTAATTATAATCCCCCCTTTCCCCCTTTTAAGTAGTAATAAATATATATTAAGTGTGCTATATAAACTATAAATTAATACTACTATATTAAACTATTAATAACTATATTATATAATTATAAACCCTTACCCTTTAAAAGCTTAATAAAGGCTATTATAAGTATTATAACTTAAAGGATTTTAATAAGTAGTAAGTAGTTAAGGAGGGTCTTAAAAGGAGGTAAATAAGGGGTTAAGTGTTGTCTTAAAAGAATAAATTAAGGGTTATAAATAACCTTAAATTAATTTCTGTTTTAATAAAATAAAACTATTATTATAATATATATCTCTTTATTATAACTTAAAGTTATATAGCGTAGATATATTATATATACTTTTTAGTAGCTTTTATATAAAATAGGTATATCCTACTTATTTAATAAATGTATTATAATTCTTACTATAGCTATATATATTTTAAATATATAGGATCTCCTTTACCTTATACTTAAAATATATTTACTTAAAATTATTATTAATTAAGTATAGGTTTAGTTAAGAATCTTTATATATTTAAAAGGGTAATAAATCTATTACTATATATTTAATAAGGTTTATATAAAAAACTAAGTAAATATTATTTAAGATATTTAAGTATATAGTAAGTAGTATAGGTATATTTAATATAGTGTATTTTACTATAACTTAATTTAACTTATAGTATAGGCAGTTAGTTTTAATATAGTAGAGGTTAAGCTAAACTTAGTCCTTAACTATAAAGCGCTTAGCTAAATAACGCTTATAATTTACTATATTTTATTATTACTATTATATAAAGTTAATAGTAGCTTATATTAATTAGGTATTTATATAGATTTAATTAAGGAAGTGTACTATACGCCCTTTAGGTAATATTTAACTCTTAATAGAAGGTAAGTTACATTAAAGAAGCTTAATATTATAGCTATAAAGCGTGTAATAAGCGCTTATTTTAATAACACTAAATATTTAATTATTTAATATAAGCTAATAAGTAGCTAAATATTTAGGCTAATTATCTTAAAAAAAGGCAATAATAATATATAGTGTAGCTTATACTTCCTAGTTAGTATATTCTATACTACTATCTATTTATAGATAATATAATATAAATAGTAGCTATTTAGTTTCTACTAATAAGTAAAGCACTATTTAAAATCCTTTAACTTAATTAAAGCTATAATTAAATATAATGCTTTATAGAAACCTATAGAACCGCTATTAATATTAAAGAAAGCGCTTTATATATACTTTAGTAGCTATATTAGTTATTACCTTAAGCTAAATATATTTAAAGAGATAGTTTATAATAACTATAAGGTATTTAGAAGATTCTTTATTTACTATTAGTAAGTTAGTTATAAAGTCTACTAAAACCTATAACTAATAATAATTTAATATAGAAATAAGCTATAGTAGACTTTATTAAAGTTATTAACTCTTTTACTTATTATAACAGTAGTAATTCTATATAAAGCGTGCTATATCTCCTAATATCCCTTCTTAATAGTACTTATATATTAGTGCTTAAAATATAGTGTTTTTACTAAGGTAACCTAGTATAGGTAAGTTATATACACATTAAATAAGTATAGTAATAAGCAGTTTAAATTAAAGTACCTAAATATAGCTATAAAATAATAATATATTATATATATTAATAATACAGTCTTCTATCTACTATTAAATATTAGCTTTAAGTAGAAAACATTATACTCCCTTTTAAATTAACTTCTATTTAATAAAGTATAACTTATTTACTATAATACTTTAGGACTAAAGGTCTTTAAGGTATAGATTTATAAATAATATAAGTATATATAGTATAGGTATAGGTAAGGTAGCTATTAGGCTATATAAATTATAATTACTAGCTACTAAGGGTTTATTTAGCATTTTAAGGTATATAATTAATACTAAGGGAAATAGTGCTTAATATTTTATAGCTAAACCTTACTTATTTTATTTATAGTGGAAGAGTGTATTAAGTTACACTATAAAGGTGCTTAGTTAGTAATATAATTAAAAATTAAAGAGAGAGAGTGTCTCTACTTAATATACCTATCTTTTAAATATTTTATATAGACTAGTAAAGTATTTAAGATTTTTATAGTTAGTAAAAATTATAAAAGGGTATAAAACACTATAGAGTTCTATAGACTACGCCTTAAGGTAAGAGATAATATTAAGAAGCTTTTTATTATAGATTATATAGTTCCTTTAAGGCGCTAATAAGCACACTAAGTAATATATAACTAGGCATAGTATACCTAACTTATTATATTAAAAGAGGTAGCTATTAAGCGCCTCTTTAAATAAATTAGCTTTTACTATAGTCTTATAGTTAAAATTCTATTAGGTAAGAATAGAGTATAAAATAAAGGCAGCCTTTAGCTAATAAAATAATTATTTACACTCACTTAATTAAATAAATAGCGTGCCCTTCTATATTAATATAAAAAGAGAGCTAATAAAATCTAAGAAATTAGGGATAAATTTACAATAGAAATTCGTAAAACCTAGGAAGCTATAGATATTATATACCTTAGTAGGTAGCTACTAATTACAAATAGCTGCTACCTTCTCTAAATTTAAGTGTATTATATATTTTATTTAAATAATAAACCTTAAGTACTTTACCTCTTTTACACTAAAGGCACACTTATTAATATCTAAGTAAAGGCTTATTTATTAAAGGTAGGTAAGAACCTTTTATATATACTTAATGTAGTCCTTTTATATACTATTAAAGTAAATTAAAATATTATTAAGGTATGCAGTAGTATAATCTCTAAGGGCGTCTCTTAACACACTATTAATATAATATTAAAATATAGCTAAAGCCTCTACTAAACTAAATAGGCATACTAATTATTTAAAGAGACTAAATTATATATAAAAGGTAGTTAAATATTTATTGCCTTAGGCTACTTATAGCTAATAGAAGGCAGCGTATATATTTAACTTAGTAAACCACTAAGCTTCTATAAAAAAATATAAAGTTTCCTTTATTAGTAGGAATAGGTAATAGTTTTAATTTATAACCTTATTAAAGGTATAATAGTTAATATAAAAGCGCTAGCTATTACCTACCTTTTATACTAAAAGCACTAACGCTATAGCTAATAAAGAGGATATATAAATCTAGCCTTTATTTATTAAGTCTATAATTTATTTTTAAATCTTTAGTAGCTAGTCCCTTAGTATATTATATAGAGGCACCTATAGGATCTTTAAAAGAGAGCTATTTAGGTTCCTTTAAAGATATATATAATAGTTTATAATACTTTAATAAAGGGGTAAAGAGGACGCTTATTCCTTATTAAAAAGGTCTTAGAAATTATATAAGTTAGGTAGTAAGTACTGTAGTATCTTATTAATTAATAAGATAGAAGGTCTTAAGGCAGTTATTAAAATGTTATTAATTTCTCTTAAGCTTATTATTAAGAGTTATACTAGCTTTTATTATAATATAGTGCATTAAGCTAGGCTAGTGTAGACTAATTTTAAAATAGCTACAGTAGGTATTATAATAGTATATATTTCTGCTATATAAATAACTAATTTTAAATACTTACTAACTTTAAAATACCTTTTAGTAAAGTAGAGTGTAATATTATTTTAAGATATTTATAAAGAGCTAAGAATATAGTTATAAAATAGTTTAGAGATAATATAGGCTATAATAGAAAACACTTAGCTATTAACGTTTGCTATAAAGTAGATAAGTTAGGTAATATATATATATAGAGCGAATAAGTATAAATAATTATTTAGCGTTAAGGCTATAACTAGCGATTATAGTTATAATAAATAGAAGCGCTATAAATATAGCTATTATACTAGCTTTTCGCTTATAGCGGTAAAGCTATTATATCTACTATTTATTTATATAGTAATAAATAAAGATCTATTATAAAGGAGGGGTAGGAGAAAGGGTAGTTCCTTTATATAGTTTTCTATTGCTTTATATATAGTATTTAAATATATAAGCTAATAGCTAAAGTAGGTGCATTTACTACTAATATCTTTACTACTAAGACTTAAGTAGTAAGGCTATTTTTTTTTAAGTTAGTGCTTAACTTATTACTAATAGGCTCTTTATTAGAGATTTTATAGATATATACGCCTATAAATAGTGGGGGTAGATATATTAAATAGAGCTAGCATTCTTTAATTTAATAGCTTATAACTCTATAGTATAAGCATTAACCCTCTTTACAGTGCTTATTAATAACTATCTTAGAAACCTATATAATATAGGTTAGTTTCTCCTTATTATTAGTCTTACTTTAAGAGAAAGTATATTATAAGGTATATTAATTATAGGGAGGTATTATAAGACCGGCATTATTAACCTTAGTTATAGCTATATTGCCCTTTATATTATAGAACTTATAACTTAATTAGCAAGCTTTAATGTATTCCTTTAAACAGTAAGAGTTAATATTTAAGGTAATGCTTTAGTAGCGCTCTATAGCCTTATAGTAATTATTATAAGGTATATTACAGCTAATATAGTAATTATATATATATTTATTTAAAGCTATATAGAGCTTTATAAGTTTTATAGTATCTACTTAATTAATACCTTCTATTAGGATTAGCTTCTACTTAAAATAAATATAGAAGTCTATAAATTATTTATTTACACGCTACTTAAGCTAATTAAGCTTAAAGATAGCGCGCTCTTCTTTATAAAGGTCTATATATATTCTATTAAGGTATACTAAAAAGCGGCTTAGTATATATATAAATATATATCTTAATTTAAAGAAGGGTGCTATATAGGTTTAGACCTTAGACCTTAGGTTTTAATAGATAAGGAACTATTTATTATAATTACTTCTAATAAAGTTAAAGTCTACCTCTAACTTATAAGCTATAAGGCTTTACTAGACTTAGTAAGTAGCCTTATTATTATTATATAGTATTTCTATAGGTAATAGCTTATACTTAGGTTTTTTATAGTAAGGCGTAGCTATTACCGCTATAATAGTTACTAAGGTTATATTAAGGCCAGCTACTTCCGTTATTAATACTTAATAGTAAAGCTTAGTAAGCTATACCTTTTACTACACTATTTTATCTTAAAGGAATTGTAATTCCTATATATCGCTTAGTTAACTTATTTAGTTATTACTATTAAGGTTTATTATATCTATATTGTTATCGCTATAATAGTTAATAATTGTTATAAACTAGCCTAAATAGCTTCTATAATTTAGTATTAATAGATTTATTATTAACTATAGAGGAGAGAGAGAAGACTTTTAAAAAGAGCCTCCTTACTAGCTTATATATCTTATATGCCTCTAGCGTGCCCTAAGTGTGCCTCTATAGTTGCGCTTTATGGGATGCAATAAGATTGCGATAAGCCCCTAATAAGGATCCGAGCCACCAGCTCGAATCCATCACAATAAAGTAGCTATTTCCTTAGTATATATTAAAACTATTTTATTATTAAGCTAAGACTATTTATAGAGAAGGTATATTCTATACCTTATTTAAGAATATTATAAAAAAGATATAGTAACCTAAGTAAAGGTTTAGAAACTATATTAGCTATTACTAAAGCTTCTATACCTTTCCCTCTACCGCCGCTTAAGCAGTATATTAGTAGGATCTTTATAAAAGGGAATTTCTATAAAAATTCCTTTAAAAGTATTAAAGAGAAAAAGGATAATATTTATATTTAATATAAAGACAATATAATATACTATAGAAAGTGTAGCTACTAGCCCTTAAAAACTAATTAATTAAAATTATATTAACTCTATATTATAGTAAAGAGAGGATATAACTAAAAGTTATAAATCTACACTACTAGTTTAAAACTATATTAAATATACTGTAATATTATTATAATAATTAAGTAGAGGGCAGCTATTAAGACTTTAACTATAAGTAAAATAAAGCTAATTCTAACCTTTAAGTATTCTAAAATAGCTTAGTAATATAAGTAGTAATATATTTATACTTAGGCTACTATAGCTTAAAGAGAAAAACCTTAAAATACTTTAAGTAAAACTAAGGCTAGATTTTAAAAGACTGCCGCTGCTATTTTAAGTGGTTCTTAAAGTATACCTTAAAAGCCTATAGCTACTTTAAGTAGGTCCTATAAAACGCCCTAATAACCTACCTATAGTAATATAAATAGTAGCTATAAAGCTACTAAAAGGGAATTATTTTATTAGCAGTAGTATAGGGCTTTACTTTAAAATTACTACTTTACCTTACCTAAGCTATTAAAGCGTTTTATAAATATAGTATAGTCTCTATATAAATCTACTTAAAATATAATTAATACTATAGTAAGTCTTTAATAGTAAATAACGCTATTAATATAATAGAGCGCTTATAGTAAAGTACTACCTTTAAGTGCCTTACCTACCCCTCCCTTAAGCACTAAGTTTAAGGTAATAACTTCTTAAAATAACACACTAATAGTGTCCTTTAATATTTAATATATATTAAATGCTTAATATATATAAAGGGCTAGTAATACCCTTTAGGAATTATCTTAGGCGTATCCTACCCCTATAGTTAATATATTGCCCTCTATAGGTAGGTAAGTACCTTTAGTGCCTCTTACTACTTTACTACCTATTTAAATTAATCTTATAGATATACTAAAGCTATTTTATAAAGGTTTTAAAGAACTATTCTATCTCTACTTTATTAGTTTTAAAGTATAAGCTAGTATTATCTTTAGTACTTTAATACTAAGGCTAAGGTGCCTTTATCTCCCCTTTATTACTAAACTAAAATGCTTTATATATACTTAAAATATTAAGATAGGTTTAGATTTTATATTAAAGATCTTTAAGTACTACTACTGCTATTTTAATATTACTATAAAAATAAACTATTACTTAGCTAAGTAAAGGGTAGAGATTAAAGAGAAGATAAGTGTATTAATTATAGCGCTTAAGTATTGCCTTTATAATCTCTTTAATACTCCTTTATCCTTTAATTTTAAGGATATTATAATTATTTTAAATATTATTTATACCCCTTTTACTTTAAAGCCTACTTCTCTCCTTATTCTCTCTATTAGCTAAACTAGTTTTTATTTAATATAGGTATTAACTAAATATAATCTATATAAGGCCTATAGTATAGGGCTATCTATAGATCCTTTTAATATTTTATAGTATTTATTACTATACTATTCGCTACCCCCTAAAAGTATTTAGTAAAAATATATAGTATATAAAGTAGCTATAGCTCTATATTATATAGTAAAGGACCTTTAAAGTGTCTATAGCCTATAAGTAAAGGTTAGAATTCTAATAAACTTCTATTCTTAATTATACCTATACTATCTTTAAAACTACTGCCTTTCTATATTTATATTAAAATATCCTTACTATAAAATAGAACTAATCTCTACTATATCTCTACCTTAAACGTTATAATTATTTAGTAAGGTAATAGAATTTAAAATAAGTCTAAAAGATACCTATACCTACCTATACTATAAACTACTCTTTATTAAATTAACTTTAAAAGCTAAATAATATATCTCTTTTATTAATATATTAAAAAGTATTAAGTTAAAGAGGGGTAAAGGGTTTTTAAAGCTAAAATTACTTTAATTATTATTTTCTTTAAAGTTAAATAAGTTCTTTAAATGTAACTTTAATTATATAATATTAAATACCCCTACCCTTTTAAAACTAAAGATATAAAGGGCTAAAGGGAGTTAAGGGAGAACTAATAAAGGGCTATTAAAATTATAACCCTAGCCCTCTAGCTATTAACGTTGTATTATAGTAGAGGATATAAAGAATATAGAAGAGTAAGGGGGTAAAGGTAGAAAAGTAGTGAAAGGGTTTAATTATAAAATAATCTAAGGTTAATCCCTAGTATATAAATTAAGAGTTTAAATCTATATTAACCTAAGTCCGTTGCTTATCTATACATTTCTCTATTATACCTTATAGTAAAAGAGTGCCTTTATATCTCTAAAGTTTTTTAATAGTTTTTAAGTTAGCTAAATATACCCCTTTTAATAAATTAAAATATTTTATTATTTACTTTAGCCTTATATATTCTATATTATAAAGATCTTCTTTACTTTATACTTAATAAAGTTTAGGTTATTCTTTAAAAGAAAAAGAGTTAAATTTAGCTAAAAGTTAGTAAGTATTTATAATAAAAGAGAATTAATAGTAGTATACTTAAGAAAGTTAATATAGAAGACTAAGTAAATACTATAAAGAATATTAAAGTAAATAGTAAGCAATATAGGTATATTAAAGATATAGTACTTCACTATTACTTAATTTAGTTTCTATAATAGCTTATTTATTTTAATATATTAAAGGTTAAGCTAAACTATATCCCTTATTATAAAACGCTTAGCTAGGCGCTAAAAGCGGTTAGCTAAGTTTTACTGCTACTACTAAGTAAAATTAATCGCTACTTAAGCTAATATAGTGCCCTTTTAAAGGTATTTTAGAAAATATATAGCGTAGCCCTTAGTAGAGGTTAAACTTAAGTATATATTTAGAATATAGTTAATAAGTAGTATATTAAATCTATATATAGCTATATTAACACTTACTTTAGTAACTAAAGAGGTTTAGTTATTTAAAGCTAATTAGTATATTAAAAGGTAGTTAGCTTAATTAAACTAAGAAAACTTAACTATAACTTATAAGACTACTTAGACCTCTTAGTTAGCCTGTTCTATACCTCTATCTATTTAAGGGTAATAGGCAGTAAATAAAAGCTATTTTATACCTATTAAGAAGCAAAGGGTTAATTAAAACTAGCCTACTTAGTCTAAGCTTTAGTTTAAGATAATTTACTTAAGGAATCTATAGAAATACTACTAATATAAATAGAATTGTTCTATACACGCCTTAGTAGCTATAATAGTTATTGCTTTTAGCTAAATAAACTTAAATAACCAGTCTATAATAACTATTAAGTATTATAGCGCTGTTTTATTTATAGCTAGAAGGTCTATTATAAAATCCACTAATATCTAGGATTAATAATGGTTTAGCGCTAAAATTAGTTTAAAAAGGCCCTAATAGAGCTAGTAACTTTTATAATTAATATAGTAGTAGTAGTTTTAAATAAACTAGGCTATATTTTAAAAGAGATATTTCTAATAATAATTCTAAATAAATGCTTAAAATATAGTATTCTTACCTAAATAGTTAAGTAGTAGGGAACTATATATATATTAAATAAAGGATATAGTAAGCGGCTTATAAGTAAGTATTTAAAGCTAGCCTTAAAACTATAAAGCGCTATAAGTATTAATTTAGTAATCTATAATTTAAGTTTAAATCCTTACTATATTAAAGAATTACTATTTCCTTTACTAAACTATATATTACTTAGCTAAATAAGAAGAGTCTATAGCAATTATTTAGTTCTATAGGTTATATAAGTAAGTGTTTAGAAAGATTAATAAACCTAAAGGCAGGCCTATATAAAGGGAATATGCCTTTAAGGCCCTAACTAAACCTTACTTAATATTAGCATTAACTTAAACTAAGAGGTTGCTAATATATATTAGGGCTATAAAGGAATAGTGTTCTAAGGGTAATTTAAACTTATTTTATTTATAATGTAAAAGGGCATTAAGTTAGGAGGCCTAAGCGCTAAGTCTATACTAAAGTTTATAATTAAAGAGAGATAATAAGTCTGCCTATTTTACCTAACGTTTAAATATTATATAAAGTGCTGTAAAGTATTTTAGGTTTTTATAATTTATAAAGACTATAAAGGGGTAAGAGACACTCTAAAGCTTTGTAAACTAAGCCTTAAAGTAAGAGATAATGCTTAGTAGCTCTTTATTATAAATAGTATAGTTTTATTTAGCCTTAGAAAGCTAGGCTAAGTGGTATGCTATTAAATAGAGTATGCCCGCTCTATTATATTAAGAAAGGCATCCTTTAAAGGCCTCTTTAAAGGCATCTACCTTTACTACTATATCCCTTTTAGAGTTTTATTAAGTAAATATTAAAGAGAAGATAAATATATCTTTAAGCTTTTAAAACAATATATTACACTTATTAAACTAAATAAACAGTATACCCTTCTAAGTAAGTTAAAGAAGAGGCCCTATTAAGCCTAAGAAATTAGTAATAAAGTCTTAATAAAAGTTTATAAATCCTAAAAAGCTTTATACTTCTCTAACCTATATTAAAGCCTTTTACTATTAAATAGCTATAATTTTCTTTAAGTTAAGGCGTATTACCTATCCTACCTTTATAATAAACCTTAGGTATTTTACCTTAGTAACTCTAAAACTACACTTAGTAATATTAAGGTTAAGGCCTGCCTCTTAAAGATAATAGAGAACCTTCTATATATATTATATATAATCTTTCTAAGAGCTACTAGTATAAATTAGGACGTTATTTAAGTACGCTATAGTATACACCCCTAAGGTATCCTTTAGAGCTTTATTAATATATTATTAAAATATAGCTAGGGCCTTTATAAGACTAAATAGGTAAACTAGCCACTTAAAAAGCCTAAATTAAATTTAAAACGCTATAAAATACTTATAGCCTTTTATAACTTAAAGGCAGTAAAAAGCGGCTTAGATATTTAATTTTATAAACTAATAGGCTTTAGAAAGTAAGTAAAGCATTTCTTTTACTAAAGGAAGGGGGTAATAATCCTAATTTATTACTTTATTAAGTATATAGTAATTTATATAAAACCACTAGCTACCCCTAGCCTTTTAAACTAAAAGCACTAATACTATAGCTATAGAGAATAAGGTATATATCTAACCTTTATCTATAAGGTTAATAACCTATTTATAGATTTCTAGCAGTTAGTCTAAAGGTATATTATATAGAGGGGCCTATAGGAGTTCTAAAGGTATACTATCTAGGCTTAGCTTAAGGCATATATAATAATCCACACGTCTTTAATATAAGGGAAGGGCGCTAGCTTTATTCTTTTAAAATAAATCTATAAAGTTATAGAGTTTTAATAGAAGAATTAATATTAAGTCTAGTTTAAGGGAAGTTACTATAGAGAGAGAGAGAATAAAATTAATTTCCTTTAAGCTTATAGCTAAAAATTATATATTTTTATAAGTCTTAGTGGCTTATTATATTATAGCTATATAGACTAATTCTAAGATAGAAATAGTGGGTTTATTTATATATTTTATAGAAGAAGGTTTAATTACTAAACCGTTTCTACTCTAAATTACTAGCTAGTTCTAAGCTATATAGAGTTTAATATTATTCTAAATAAGCTATAGAGTGCCTAAGATATAGTCTTAGGTTAAGCTTAAAATAATATAGGCTATTATTAAGAATGTCTAGCTATTTATATCCGCTTAGAACTAAATAAGGTAGTGTATTTAGTAAGTAGTTTATTTATTAAAAGGTAGTGTATTAATAGCTTTAACTACTATAGTTATAGTATATAGTTAAGGTAAGGCTACCTATATAAGGCTAAGGCATTACACTATTTTTTTACTTATAGCTATAAAACTATTATAACTGCTATCTACCTATACTAAAATAAATAATAAGTTATTATAAAGAAAGGGGAGAAAGAAGGGTTCTATCTCTATATTTAATTTAATTTTTTAATAACCTAAGGCATTACTATCTATAATAAGTATAAGGCAGTTTTAAGTATATTTATCCTCTTTAATAAGGCTTACTTAAAAGGGGAGTTATTTTTTAAGCCTAATATATTTAAAGCCTTAGTAGAGTCCTTCTCTACTATTATAGTAAAGTAGACTTTAGATTTCTTTTATAGGCGCTTTACTTAAAAAAGGGAGTATTTAGCTGCTATATAGAAGGCTAAGCTATATTAAAGGCATTAGCCTGCCTTATAGTAGTGCTATATTTTAGCTATAGAAACCTAAGTAGCCTAAGCTATTAATTTTTTAAAGCTAAAGCTTTACTAGCTTTTACTTTTAGGCTTTATAGAGGTAGACTAAAAACCTATAGTATTAATACCTATTATTTTAATATTACTATTATAATCCTAAAATAATTCTATTTAGTAGGTAGTATAGAACTTCTCTTTAAGCTAATAAAAGTTAATATTAAAGGCAATACTTTAGTAGTGTACTACTGTATTAGTGTAGTTAATATAGAATATATTATAGTTAATATAATAGTTATATATATATTTATTAAGCGCTAAGCAGAGCTTAGTAAGCTTTACTATATCTACCTATTCTAATCCCTTAGCTAAGGCTAACTTTTATTTAAATTAAATATAAAAGTCTAAAAACCATTCTTTTAGCTATTAATATAGCTAATTTAGTTCTATAACTACACGCTTTTACTAATAAAGGTTTAAAAATATAGAGCTAAGGTAGTTAAGAAAATAAGCTAAGTTATAGGCAAAATCTACATTAACTTTAAAGAAAGCTAAGACCTTATTCTAAACTTTAAATAAAAGGCACTAATAAATATAGAACTATTAATTATAGTTAGTGCTAATAAAGTCCTAGTTTATATTAAGTTTATAAACTATAAAACGCTTTTATACTTTAAATAAATTCTAGTTTCTATTAAAGGGTTCTCCTATAAGGAGAGGTTTATATTTTAATTTCTTTATAACTAATTTAAAGGTAGTCTTTATTGCTGCTAAGGTAAGGGATTAAGAGGTTATTAGTGCTGCTTTTTATAGCGATTTTAACTACACTGCTTGCTGCATTACTAGCTCTTAAAGCTAGTGTAGCTTTTATAGCACTATAGAGGAAACCTATAGTCCCTTAAAGTGTTTTTATTCTATTCTTAATTAATTCTATTACTAATCTATAATAACTAAGTTTAGAAGAGTGAAAATTAATATATATTATAGATTAGCCTAGAGGTGTGCTATTTTTTAGCGTTAATAAAGTTTATATTAATCTTACCCCCCCTAAAAGAGAGCAAAGAGTAAAGAGAAACTATTTTAGTTTATATAGGTATTTACTTAAGTAAACGCTTAGGGTTTTATCTAGCCTTATTAAGTCTTCCTTATAGGATTATAACGGTTTTACTAGGTTATCCTTACGGAACTGTAATAGTCCTGTTGCAGCTCTATAACGCTTCCCTTACCGTTACCACTATGCATTTAAGCTAGCAGCTCGGATCCATCATAAGTTAATATAATTATAGTTTATTTAGCTAATAGTTTATATAATTATTAATATAAATTTTAATATTTTATTTTATCTTTAATTAATAGCATTATACTATTACTTAATAAATAGTTTTATTTACTTTTTAATACTTTATTATTAAGTTATTATAAATTAATACTAAAACTTTACTTTTTTTTAGCTTATTTACTACTTAAAATTAAATTTTTAGGTTTATATTATAAAGTACTATAATTTTAATGATTAAGCTTTAGCTTTAAAAGAAAACTATAATTTATAAATTTATATAATAAATAACTATATACTTACCTATTAAGCCTTAGCTTTTAAGTAAATATATAGCTAAATTAATAAGTGTTTATTATAAAGACCTTTATTTATAGTAGTGTTACTATAATAGCTTAAAGAAGAGAGAATAATATATATAAAGAGGCTATATACCTTGATAAATTAAAGGTATTATAAAAGTGCTATAACTATAACTACACTATTAAAATAATTAAAGTTAGTTTTATTAATAAGTTATTAAATTAATTAAATAATTTAAAGTTAAAGATATTAAAAAAATAAAGGTATTATAATAAATTAACCTTAATATATATACACTAAAAGGGGGATACTATAGTAGTGCTTAAGCTTAAATTAATTAATTAAGTTAAGTATATATAAAAACTTATAATAGTAGCTATATTTATTTTAAGCTATTTAAAAAAAGAGAACCTCTTTATATCTTTTAATTAATTAATCCTTACTATATTAAAGGCTCTTCTCCTTTTTTTTTCTTTATAGTTATATTAAGTTAATTTTTAACTATATTTTATTATATATTTCTATTAACCTTTTAGCTTAATATAATACCTTTTTAAAATAGTAGCTAACTTTACTATAGCTATAATTTAATATAATTAAAGGCTAAAAAAATAAAATATTAAGTAAATCCTAATTTAAATAAATAAATTAATCTTTACTTAATTAAATAGTTTATTCCCTTCATTTTAAGCCTTTAGTTTTATTAAATAGTTTAAATATAGTAAGTATTAATAGCTTTTATTAAGCCTTTTTTTTAAAAAAAATTATTTATCAACTATTAATCTTTTTTTTATAGT
Source organism: Claviceps africana (assembly GCA_018360145.1). Lineage (NCBI taxonomy): Eukaryota > Fungi > Ascomycota > Sordariomycetes > Hypocreales > Clavicipitaceae > Claviceps > Claviceps africana. Next base: position 34,351 of record SRPY01000229.1, read on the forward strand.
ATTAAGCTTTTTCTTTATAAAATTTAACCTTTTTTTTATTTTACTTTATTTAATTATAAATATACTTATAAATATTACTTTATACTTTAATTATAGAAAGTTTAATTAAAATAATTAATATATAAATATTAAAAGTAAGTATAAATATAAAAATATTATATTAATAAACTTCTCTTTTTTATAAAAAAGGTAAGAGATTAATAATAATTATATATATTATTATACTTAACTTAGTACTTTTAATAGCTTTAATTAATATATTATATATATTATCTTATATTTTACCTTTTAAGCCTATAATTTAATTTACTTTAACTTAATTAATTTAATTAGCTTATTAAAGCCTTTAAGCTAGCTTTTCTCTCTCTTTATCTTCTTTATTATTTATAATAGTATTTTTTTATTATTATTAATAAAAAAATACTTTTTTTTATTTTATTAAAAGTATTAATTTTATTTTAATAATTAATTAAAATAAAGAAACTATTATATTAAAAAGATTTAATAGCTATATTAAAGTTAATTTACTTCTTTTATATCTTTTATATAAGTTATTTCTTTATTATTTAAATATAAATATTTATAAATATTTATTTATAAGTTATTATTTTAATTTAATGCTTTATTTAAAAGATAATAATAATAAATAAATTAAACTTTAATTAAATAGTTAAAAAAGTAGTAACAATAGTTTTAAAGTAAGTAATAAAACTTAAAGTATAGCTTAATTTATATTTATTAAAGTAGCTTTATTAAGTATTATATAATATTATTTTTAAATTTACTTTATTATTAAATTTTTAAGTAAAGGCTTTATATTTACTTTAATAATTAATTTTACTAAAGAATTTTAAAGTTTAATAAAATTAATATAAAGTTTATATAAGTAATATTTAATAACTCTTTTACTATTATTTAAATATATATTTTATAATTATAAAGCTATAAATAAAGATACTTCTTTATTTAAAGTTAAAGTTAAAAGCTTAAAAATTAAAGTCTTTTTTTAATAGACTTTTTAAATAAAGTTAATATTAAAATATAGCTAAGTTTTATTAAAAAAGGTATAAAGGTTTATATATATATTACACATATAAAAGAGTTACACCTAAACTCTAGCTAAATGCATTAAGCACCCTTATATAAAGGGGACCTACGTTCCTTAAGTATTTATATATATAGTATATATATATAAAATCTTCTAAACCTTTAGCTTATAAAGAAGGGAACTTAACCCTTAATATACCCTAAAAAGCTAAAGTTAATTATTAGCTCTAAATTAAATTCTTTAATTTTAAACCCTTTTACTAAGCCTTTATTATAAATAATTAACTTTTTCTCCTTTATTACTAACTTTAACTAAACTTTATTCTATATTAATATAACTTTAATAGAAACTACTTAACCTTTTAAAGGAATTCTTCCTTCTTTATATTATTACTTTAATAAAACCTTATAAATAAAGCTTTATAAAAGTCTCTATAAAACCCTTTATTTTTTACTTTATTATTTTCTATTATATTTAATTAAGGTAACTATTTAGCTACCTTACTTTATAATATATAGTAAAATAAAAATAAGCTTATAAACTTTATAAAAAGAAGTATAAATTTATATTTCTTTTTAAACTACTTCTTTATTAATTTTAAATAAATAGTTTAAAAATTCCTTAATTTCTTTAATTAACCTTTACCTCTTTTTTTAAAATAATACTCTTTAAAGTTATAATATTACTACTTCTTTATTAATAAAATAATTACTATAAATAAAGCTATATTAAGTAGTAATAAAAGTATAAAAAAAAACCTTACCTTTATCTCTATCTTTACCTTTATTATAATTAAAGTTAAGTTTTTAAACTTAAATTAAATAGTTTTATATAATCCCTTTAAATTTAAAATTATTATATAAAATATATTAAACTTATTAATTAAGTTAAGTTTATTAACTCTTATAAATATCTCTATTATAAACTATTATATAAAAGAGGCCTATAAAATAGTATAAATATAGGCTAGAAATATTTATATTTAAAACTATTATAACTAAAAGGCTATTAAAGTCTACTATAAAAATATATATATTAACTATTAAAAGCTAGTTAATACTATTTAAAGTAAAGTATTTATTAAATAAAATAATATATAATAGCTTTAGTTAATAATAAAGGTAACTACTTAATAATTTATATGTAATATTTATAATTAAATTATATAATTTATTTAAAATAAAAGTAAATAATAAATAGTAATTATATATTTATAAAAGGCTTAAATATAAAATATAGTAGTAGTTAAAGCTTTATAAAAAAATTAATAAAGACTTAATAAAGTATTAAAGCTTAAGCTATTAAAAAAAACTAAAAAATAGCTTAATATAGTAAATAAATTATAAGCTTTTTAGCTTAATAATATTTTAAGCTATAAAACCTTAATATTTATATTAAAGCTTAGCTATAGAAATTTTAAAATATTACTTAAATAATTACTAAAGATATTATTAAAAAAACTTAATAAAGTTATTTAGTAAATATTATTTAAACCTTAAGTAATATTAAATACTATACTACTATAAATTCTTTAAAGGTAATATTAAAACCTTTTAAATAAACTTAATTAGTTATAATTAAATAAAGCTAGTTATTTTAGCTAATAAAAAAGAATCTTTAATTAGCTTATATTAAAAATAAATAAAATAGTTAATAATAATTATAATATTCTTAATTAATAATATAATAATAAAATAACCTTAAAGGTAATTTATTTAATAGTAATAATAACTTAGGATTTCTATACTAACCTTTAAAGCCTTTAAAACCTTTAAAACTATTAAGCCTTTTTAATAAGTATTTAAATAAATTAAAACTATTAAAGGATAAAAAACTATTATCCCTTTTTACTTAGCTATTAAAATAAGCTAAGCCTATTATTACTTAAGTTAATTCTATTTAACTAAATAAGCTATTTAATTATAATAAAAGAGAATTAAATAAATTCTATATTTAATAGTTATAAATTACTATATATTTAAAATTCTATATTAATAGCTTTTTATTTAATTAAATTAAAATTAATTAAGTTAAGTCTTTATTTATTTATAAGGCTTAAATCTAATATTAATACTATATAAAATAAATTAAGTTTTTAAGAATAGTTAATACTTAAGCTTTATATTTTATAGCTTTAAAAGAATAATTTAAAAATACTATTAAAATATTTAAAAACTATAAATAAATAATAAAGCTTAAGTACTAAAGTAATATAACTTAATATTTTACTAAATTACTAAATTTTAATAACTTAATAAATTAATTTAAAGTAGCGTTTAAAATATATATTTTTTATATCTTACTAAATAAAATTACTTATTTAATTTATTTAAAATAAAATAAGCTTTTAAATTTAAATAAAGAATTCTTTATTATTATCTTTAAAGTAAAATAAATTTATAAAAATATACTATTAAACCTTAGCTTAAGCTATTATTTAAAAAAAAGTATATTTACTTTAACTTTAAAGTATTTAAAGCTAAGCTAATAAAAAGATTTTAAAGATTTATACTTTTATAACTTAAATCTATCTTTAAATATTAAAAAGCTTTATAAATATAATAACTTAAAAAAATAAAGAACTTTCGCGATTTCGCCTGCACCGCAACAACGCCGTAAAATTAACTTAAATTAACTTAAAAAGCAGATAAAAAGCTTCGCTATGCCCGTTTACCCCCCCTTATAATAGCGTATTAAGCCTAAAGCGTAGGCGTAGTAGGTAGTATAATAATAATAGATATTAATGTAGAAAACTATAGCCTCTTATAGAGTTACTATAATCCCCTTACCTACTATAGTGAGTTTATAGTAGGAAACTAAGTTAACACTATAGCTAATATAGCTTAGGACTAAGTACTAGTCTATTTATAATAGAAATATAATAAAATTACTAAGCTTATACTAACCTTTTTATTAAAAAAAGTCTAAAAAGTTATTTTATATATTATTAATATAGAAATAACGTAGGCCTATTATAGATAACCTACTAACCTTTAAGAACTAGTTATAACTGCTAACCTTAAAGTAATAGTTAAAAGGGCAATTAAAAAGGCTATTTAACCTAAAACTACACTAGCTATAATATAGGCTAGAATTATAGCTAACAGCGTTACCTTAATAACTAATAGGCTTATTTACCTAGCTGCCTTTATAGTAGTACTGCCTTATATCTATAAAGAGACTATTATTAAAGGCAACTTAATTAGTAAAGTAGTTAAATAATATAGCTTAAAAGATATTATTTACACTATTAATAAAGCTATAAGTAAAGACACTATAGTGGCTATAAGGTGCCTCTATAGCAGTAATATAGTAGTTACCTTTAAGGATATAGCCTAACCCTATACTAAGGATATAGAATAGGTCTAAACTGCCTTTAGCTTAAATATAATACTAAACTAATAAGTATTTAATATTATTATTAAAGGATTCCCTATTTATTATATATATTAGGTCACTAAAGAAGATATCCTCCACTACCTTACCTTTACTAATAGCAGCAGTATTACTAAAGTTATAGTATAGAAACCCTATAGTATTATAATATAAGCCCCCCTTATCCTTAAAATTAAAGATATTAATATAGCTAATAAACTATACTATAGAGGAGTTATCTATAAAGCTAAAATATTTAAAGCTAAACTATATAATAAAGCTCTTTATCTATATTAATACTATTAATACTTTAAATTTAACTATATTACTATATACTACACTATAACCCTATATTATAGCTATTACACTGCTATTAAGTACACTCTTAAAACTAACTACTTAGCTATTATAAATATAGAGCAGGAGTAATATATTAACTATATAAGCACCTACCCTACTTAGTTAAAACACTACTTAATTGCTAATAACTACTAAATAAAAGCTTACACTATATACTTAAGCTAATTTAATAGCTTTACTGCCCTACCTATACTAACCTTTATAAATATAAATAGCTAAACTAAGGTTTAAATTTATAGTTAATATAGATAGGCTAGTAATACCCTCTTTAATAAAGCCTTACCTTAAAAGTGTAATAGGTACCTTTAAAGTAGCTATAACTAACACTTAAACCTTAATATAATATCTATACCCCCCCTATTAAGGCTTTAAAGCGCTATTAAGGCCTTTCTTAGCTATTGCTTTAGTATTAAGTTAGCCTCTTTATTATAAAAAACCCCCTTACCTTTTAATTAAATATAATATTATAAGTAATATATTAAAATATATAGAAAAAGATATAACTTATCTACTTAGCTCTTAGGTCTTAACCTAAAACTAATATAGTAGCAATTTAAGAACTATATAGTATTAATAAAGACCCCTTAAACCTAAGCTTAGGTTTTTATTAACTTATAGCTTAAAGTAAAAGAATAGCTATTTATATTTATTACTAGTATAGCCCTAGCTTATAAACAATATAGTTTAACACTAATTAATATATTATAACCCTCTATAATATTAATATCTACTTTATTTACTCTTTTACTTACTACTATAACTAAATAACTTCTCTTTATAACTTCTTTATAAAACTACTATAGCATTACTATATTTTTATTAATAACTTTAATTAATATTACCCCCTTTAAAACTAATATAGCTATATATTACTTAGTAGTAATAAACTTTTAATAGTTATAACTTAGTAGTAACTTAAGCTTATTATACTTTAAAGTAAAATAATATAGTAAATATAAAGTAAAAGAGATAGCACTATTAATTATACTTAATTCTTTATTAACCTTTAAACTTAATTTTTAAGAGGATTAAACCTTATTAAATCTAACTATATTCTATAGCTTATTTATATTACCTTTTATAATTATAGTTTTATAACTACTACTACTAAATAACCTCTATACTACTTTAAATAGCTTTAAATAAATAGAACGCTTATTATTATAAAGATAATACACTACTTTTACCCCTCCTTTACACTAACTATCCTTAATACCTTTTATTAAATTAACTCCTTTACTATATAGCTTATAGCTAAATTTATTATTATTACTACCCTTTCTATATTAAAGGGCCTTTATAGTGCCTTTAAAGTGTAGCTATAATAAACCTTTAAAGTCTATAAAGCTATTTATAATATAAAATATACTTAAAGACTTTAGTAACGCTACTATACTAAGGTAAGCTAATAGGCTACTATTAATATAGCTTTAAATTAAGAATAAGTTATTTATAAGGAATAATATAGCTTTTAGTGCTATATAGTAGTAAATATAATAGCTAAGAAGAGTAACCTTTAAAAACTAAAATAATAGGCTTAACTTTATAGTAGCCTACTATTTAAAACCACTTAAGTCTTAGCTCTCCACTATAGCGGTAATAGCGTGCCTTTAATTACCTCCTACTATAATAAAGTAGAGGCATTTTTTAATAAATTCTTTCCTATCTTAACCGTTTATATAAATAATATACTAGCTAACCTTAGCCCTTAACTTAACTTTACTATATTCTTAAAGGAAAACTACTTTATAGCCTTAGAGATATATAATATAATTAAGGAATTAACTAATTAAAAAGCCTTTAGACTTAATAAACTCTTAGTAGGGTTCCTTAAAGCCTATAGTAAACTATTTATTAACATTCTTTTTAATTTACTTAATATATACTACTATATTAAGCACTACTTAACCTTATTTTAAAAGGCTAAAGTTATAATCCTCTATAAGCTAAGAAAATTACTAAAGGAAAGAAAGTACGTTAATATATAAAGACTAATCTCCCTTCTTAGCATTATAGATAAGGTATTAAAAGCAGCGGTAGCAGTATAAATTACCTATATAGCTAAGAAGGGCAGCGCTTTTTTAAAGCTTTAAATAAATAACTATACTAATTATTCTATAAAGGTAGCCCTTACTATTTTAATAAAAGCTATATATATAGTATAGCACTATAGCAGTACTATATTACTTCTTTAGCTTAATATCTTAGCTACCTTTAATATAATATATTACATTAAACTCACTTATATTATAATCTCCACTAAACTCCTTATATAAATAATATATTAAACCTAAGCCTTTACTATATTATATAAAGCCTACCTTATATTTAATAGCTAAATAATAGGCCTTTATATAGTACCTATAAAAGTCCCTTAAGGGTCCTCTATATTTTTAATCCTCTTTCTCTTTTATATTACTTTACTTTATATTAAACTTATAATAGTTAACTCTATATTAATACTTAGCTTTTTTAATAATACTAATATTTTAATATATAGCTATATAATAGAGAAGACTTAAGCTTAATTTAAAACTACTTAAGTAGTTTATTAAGAATAGTTTTATAAATTAAGCTTAAAGTTCTATTTATAAAAAAGTAAACTTATCCACTTTAGTAAAAAAAGATAGCTAGTAATAACGCTAATTTAATTTAAAATTATAATAGTTTAGCTAGTATAGTTAGCCTATTTCCTTAGTATTTAAATCTACTATAAACTTTAATAAAAGGCTTATTAACTTAAGCTTACTATAAAACTAATATAGTAGTAACTTACCTTTACTACACTCTTTATATTTATTTAAAGGTACCTACTATATAAATTTAAACTCCTTTATACCTAAATTATTTAAAGCTTTATTAACTATAGTATAGGCTTATATTATACCCTAACTAAATATAAAGGTATAGCTAAAGGTATTACTAAAGCCCTTACTATAAAGTAAACTTAATACCTTTATACTATTACTAATATTTATAAAGCTATATTATAGTTTTTAATTAAAACTAAGGCAGTAATTCCCCCTTTAAACCTATACCTTAACTATTATATTTAATAATTTTATAATAAAATTAAGGTAAGTAAAATAGCTAATAAAATCTAAATAGCCTACGCTTTAATAGTGACCTACCTTTAATATAGCGCTTAATATAAAAGACAACCCTACGCTAACTATATACTGCTCTTAACTTAGCCTTTACTAAACTCTACTATATCCTTTATATTTAAAATACTAAAATTAAACTAAAAAGAGTAATAGCTTTAAAAATAAGCCTTAATAGTTTATTAACGCCTAAGTTAGCACCTTACTATAGCTAAATAAAATCTAAACTTCTACTTTAAAAAAAAGGTACTTTAACTTTACTACTACTTTATTAAGTTTAAATTATTAGCTTTAATTTAGCTTTATATTAAGAAAATTAGCCTTAACTCCTTTTTTTACTTCTACTATATCTTTAGTGTAAACTTATTAATATACTGCTATTAAAGTAATTATAAAGATATTTACTATTTTATTCTTTAATACCTTAAATATAACTACCTTTATCTCTTAAAGTCTAAAGTAAGCTTAATTTAAAACCTAAGGGAAATCTACACTACCCTTAATTAGCTTAGCTTTATATAATACTTAGTAAAGTAGCTCTTTAAAACTAATTACTTTCTACACTTTTAACTTACCTTTACCTTATAAAAGGAATAGTAGTAGATAATAATACCTTTTAATTCTTAATATAGGCTTAATATAGGCCCCTTTATTGCTTTACCCTTACCTCTTTAAACTGCTAATATATTACACCTTAGTATTTACACTAATACTAATATATAACTAAATTAAGCCTTAAATTGTTTTATTTTAT
>SRPY01000023.1:0-123516 GCA_018360145.1 Claviceps africana
GATGCCTGATGCCTGATGCCTGATGCCTGATGCCTGATGCCTGATGCCTGATGCCTGATGCCTGATGCCTGATGCCTGATGCCTGATGCCTGATGCCTGATGCCTGATGCTTAATAATGCCTGATGCTTAATAATGCCTGATGCTTAATAATGCCTGATGCCTAATGCCCAACATCTCATGCGGACCGCGAGTGCTACTGCATCTCCCCCTTCACCAGGAGCGCCAACGACGTTCCTTCTCTGACCTTGAAAGACTCTCCGTGACACACTTGTAGAATAGCGCTGATGGCAAAAGAATGGACCGTTAGCGAGATGAAGACGTTGCTATCCGTCGAGAAGATCTCCGCCAGTGCCTTTTGCTTCCTAGCATAATGCTCCTCGTCCGTCTCCGCACGGGTTTGGCCAGAAAACCCATCTCTTTCGGTTACGTTATCTTCTACTACATAACCAGGATAGTTATTCTCGATCCACGACCGCGGCCGTCGGAAGTCACAGGTGTGCAGGCTGAAGCGCTCTCGGATGTGTTCCTTGACAATCGGCTGAAACGGTGCATGATTCACCTTGAAAAGTTCCGAAAAGACATGGTCCGTCGTTTGGAGACATCTTGCCAGTGGGCTGGTGTAAAGGGACTGTGGAAGCGGTAGGCCAGCATTTTGCACGGCGTCGAGCCAAAACTGTCCAAGTTCCTTGACTTGTTGGATGCCAGTTTCGTTGAGGAAGGAATCAAACCATGTGGAATCGCCATCGCCTTCAAGTAAAGACCAGTGCTCCTACCACGCTTTTGTCAATGGGAAGTCAAGAAGATGACTATGCTTACACAGTCAAATATGCAGTCTGGCTGAAGAGAAATGAAGAAAGCATGCACGCGCTTTATCTTTGACAAAAAAAATACAGGGGATAGGGGGGGAGAGGGGGGAGGGGGGCTGGTTACGAAAAAAAAAAAAGAAAAAAAAAAAGGAAAAAACCAGCTACCGGGAAAAGGGGTACAGCCTACATTCCACGCCTTCGTCCCCACTTCTGCATGCTTTTGATTATGGTAGCCAAACCCATGGCGAGTAAGGTACAGAACCTTGTAGACTGTGTGAGGTGCAGCGTCGCGGTTGAGGCATCGGACGTAGTGTGCAAAGCGCTCCCAGTCCCGAATGTCCAAGGATGGGGTGGCTGCGTCTGTGTCTGTTGGATACTGTCGTGGAAGGAGGGCCAGGTTTGGTTGCGTAACAAATTTACCGTCGGCACATCGTTGTGCGATTTCGGCATGGCTGGCGAAAAAGCCTGGAATCGCCCGGAATTCCCATCGCCGTGTTACTTTGTCGGACATGATGTTGGGCTTCGCTTCTCTTGTTCTGGCGCTCGTAGAGGTCAGTTGCTGCCGAGACATCATCAGAAGCCATCGCGTTGGTGCCTGGAGGACGAGGCCCACGTCGTCCTCGCCTCGTCCTCGCCAGTCGTCGCCAGTCGTCGCCAGGTCGTCGCCAATCGTCGCTCGGCATATGTACATACATTGTATGTACATATCTTCTGGTGTCCCACGCAGACGCGAACCCCTTGCCGCTCATCGGATGCTACCACTTACCCCAGGACGGGTGTTATTTCCCGCTGACCAGCTGCTCGATGATTCTGGCTCGCCCGCCCTCCACCAGGAGGACTCCGCCAGCAGGGTTGATGCTGTTCTTGATGGGACCGTTTGGACAAACAAAAGAAGCGTTGCGTAAAGACTACATTTGAAGCAGGGTGGAAGGTGTCGGGCCTGTCTAGCCTGTCGGGTCTGTCGGGTCTGTCGGGTCTGTCGGGTCTGTCTGGTCCGAATCATACAAGGTGGAAGGCGCAACCCATGTGTCCTGCCTGCCCTGCCTGTCCTTTGTCCTGCCTGGCGGCTCCTGCCCAGCCAGGCCGCTCCTGCCCCAGCCGCTCCTGCCCAGCCTTTTGATTCCGGCTGCCAGCCACCACCACGGCACCGCACAGCAACCGCAACCGCACACCTCCGCACACCTCCGCACACCTCCGCTCCGCTCCGCTTCCAGCCTCACGCATCAACTTGAACCGCTCTCTCATCCGCTTTTCCGTTCTCAATACCATCGGTGGTCACCTCGAGTCACCCCCCGTCATCCATGGTTCGGTAGGTGGTGGACGCGCATTGAATCCGCCCAAATGCCAGTTTCCCGGTGCTGCGCTCTTCCGCAGCTCTGGCCTTGGTCTTGATGGTTTCGGCGATACCACCACAACGTCAACAGTCCTCCATTTACATATATCGTATGTATGTATGCACAACCAACCTGAGGTGACATGACGCTCATGCAAAGTCATGTTCTCGCATGTCCACCATCTCCACTCCTCCCAACCTTCGGAATAGGCATTCATCCGCCGTCCAATGGAGACGCTGATCCGTTGCGCGGAGCCGTTCGACACTTGAACAACTTTTGAACTGTCAACCAGCCAACCCGTCGAGGCTCAGTCCATTGTCCATTGTCCATTGTGCAATTGATGCAGCAGCACGGCGATATTCAATTCGCTTGCAACCAAGGATCCTCGCTCATTCGTATCATCACCACCTCGCCAATCGTATTGCACAACCACAAGGCAGAAAACGGGGGAGGCAATATGCCCTCTCGTCAGCACCCAACCTGGTTGAAACCCATCTTGGCCGATACACGACCACCACCGAGGCTGTTTGCCTGGACTCCAGCCAATCTCCGCACATTCCCAACAAAACGAGGGAAAACGGACAATGGGAGCGAAGAGCCTTCAAGGGATTGCGCTGGGAACCTCGGCGGCACAAAATCAAACCTTGTTCATGAGCGGATTTTCATCCTTGGCGTCGGAAACATTGGCAGACTCTATGCCAGTCTCTTGGCCAAGCATCCCAACCCCGTTCACATCACTCTCGTGGTGCATAGACAGGAGCTTCTATCCCAGTGGGTGGCGAGCGAGGGCATATGCCTCACACACCGCGGCAGCGGTAGGACCACTAAGAACAAGGATTTCAATATTGAGTGGTGGACTGAAACGAGGCCGCCGTACGGTCCAGTACGAGAGGTGGCAGATGGGGGAAAACTCCACAACCTTTTCATATCAACCAAGTCATCGGTCGCCATGATGGAAGCAGATCGACTCCGTCGGTACCTGGATAAATCGACGTCCGTCGTTTTGGCACAGAACGGCATGTCCAAGCTATGGCCTCCACATGGTTCCTTGTATGCGGCTAGTCGGTATCAGGCGGGAAATACTCCCAACTTCTCGGCATGCGTTGTGAATCATGGCGTGCTATCGACAGGCCCTTTCCATAGCATTCACGCGGCTCCGAGCAACGCCTTCATTGGACCTGTGCTTTGGAACCGGAGCTCTTTGCTGCACGCGCAACAGGAGCGGCAGCAATCCGTTCTGTCCCGTGTCGATTTTTTCACAGACTACATCACCACTGCACCCCTATTGGACACAAAACTAGTCTCTTCGGGCCAAATCTGGCTGCTCCAACTGGAGAAGCTCGTAATGAATGCCGTAATCAACCCCCTGACCGCCCTGCTGCGATGCAAAAATGGAGACCTGTTTACAAGCTACGATGCAAAGGATCCCCTCGTACGCCTGCTCGACAGGGTACTCGGGGAAACCAGTGCCGTGCTCCAGGCGTTAATCAATCACCATACCAGCACAGACATGTTGATCGCTTATGCTCAGCAAGCTCTGCAGTCTGGCGCGAATCAACGTTGCCATGCCCAGGAGGAAAGCACGAAAAGTAGTCTGATCAAGATTCGAGGTGAGTTGACGGAAAGCTTCTCTCCGCCAAGCCTGAAGTCGAAGCTGTATACACTAGGCGAAAAGGTGAGCGAAAACCGAAGCTCGATGCTTCAGGATGTGGAGGCTGGTAAACCGACTGAAATCAGAGACATCAACGGCTGGATCGTTGACATGGCTGCCTTTTTGGACCCCAGCCTGGACGTTACTGTTCATCGTGGTCTAATTGAATTGGTTGAGAAGTCTAGTATTCTGGACAAGGAAGAGCTGGCAAAGAGGTTGTTGGCGTGACGAGGACGAGTCCTGAACAACAGGACGATGGTTTTTTTTTTTTTTTTTTTTTTTTTTTTTGCCCCTGAGACTACCTATGAGTCTACTTACCAGGTAACCAACCATGTTGATTTGAGCGCCTACCCAAGTAGATAATCGGTACTACATTGTGGATAAAGCTCCCTCCCATATAATGCCGTTATACATATAGGCCGTGTTTGAAACCCCAGTCAGAAAACGTCACGCAACCCATACCTTGTCATCATAAGGGAGCTCTGCTTGCTTCATCTCCAACAACAAAAGAGCCTCGCCGCAATGGCTGCCGGCAGATGGTACTCTGCCATCGAAATGCATGCCGTCCAGCAACTTCGGTTGCCTATTGCATTTTTCTTCCTTTGCGTTTTTTTTATTGTTTTTTTTGTTGTTGTTGTTTTGGCGCACATGTCAAGAAGTTCATGTCGGGATGGATACTTTTGCTCTTGCGTCACATTGAGATTGTGGAAAAAACGGCTCCAGTGTCCAGACCCTGGATAAGCACGCTCCATTGTATTCACGAATTTGAAAAGAGAAGAAGAAGAAGAAGAAGAAGAAGAAGAAGAAGAAGAAGAAGAGAAAGAAAAGGCTATCCATTTCATAGAGCATCATCGCTTCTCAATCGCGCCACGGCCGGTGTATCTGGGGCAGTTCAATCGTCTCTGACTCTTCTTGTCCCGATGTAGATCGCGGCGATAAAGACTGCCAAGTCGTATCGGGATCCTCTTCCCCCATCATTTGCATTGTACGCTCGCGACAGGCGGCGGGTGTGAAGCCGTTTCCTACTTTATGGGCTATAATACGCCATTTCTCGGCCTCGTAATCGGCAAGCGCTGTACGTAATTTGTGGTCCTACAAGGTGGGGAAAGAACCCTTCCAGTTAGTTCATGGTCATGAAGGTCCACCAGTGATGAGATAAGACAGGGGTTTCCATGCACAGATCATGGTTCGAGAATTCGATGCGTAAAACATTTCAAGAGTAGATGATTACTCTCTTCTAGGCCTTTTGAAGAACGGGTGGGAAGGAGGGGGGGGCCGCTGCCCTGCGAAACAAACATACCATTTCATCAGTCCACTGGGTTGTTTTGGCCTTTAGCTTTGTGCAGTATCTGACTTGCAAGGTTCCTGAAGAGCGGCCGGGGAAAAAATCTGCAATTTGCTTCCATGTCAAATTCTTTTGCTCCTTCAACTCTATGAGAAGCTGGTCGTCTTCAGCTGTAAATTTCAATTTGGGTCCGCGCGGCCGGGGTGCTGGGGCTGGCATGCCAGCTTGTCCGACCATGCTGGGCGCTCCACTGCCCTCTTCGCGTCGCGTGAATTTTCCTAGATGACCGAGATCAGGGAGGTGATGATGATGATGTTGTAGGTGCTGGCCTTGAGTTGGATGAGGCAGGGTATCCACGTTGGAAGCTGCTGCTGCTGCTGCTGCTGCTTGTCCATAGGCGGCTCCGATCGAACTCGGCGCCATAGCTTCGAGACTAGGCTGTCCCAAGGCCGACACGCTGGTCATGGAGATTTCAAATTCGTCGTTTCGGATTCTTTTGGCGCTATTTGGAAGAAATGACGCATGTCCTTGGGATGGCGACGCCGTAGGGGGGTACATTGGCGCGGTCACCGATGCCGCTGATCCGTAGGGAACATGGCCGAGTCGACTACCGTTCATGTGGGAGGTGTCTAGCTGCATATTGGACGCGTTTGGGTGCGCTCTTGGATGTTGTTGTTGTTGCTGCTGCTGCTGCTGCTGGGGTTGTGGTTGTGGTTGTGGCTGTGATTGTTCAGAGAGGCCACTTCGTGAAGACGATGGCCCATGAGGTAGCTCCGGCGAGGTGTTGCCAGACGCGGTGCTAACCGCTCCGGCGGAATTAGGATACGTTGATCTCGGCTGCTGATTTTGGCTGCTGAATGAATAGTGATGTAGACCTTGAAAAGTGCTTGATTGGCCGGAGGAGTAAGGCTGCTGGAGGTGGCTTTGGTTGTCGGCATGGGCTCCATGACCAGCATTGAAGTCCACGCTGTAGCCTCCGACTCTGTAGTTGTCCGCCAGCGTGTCGTCGGTACATAGGTTCCGCCAGAGCAACCCGCTCTGCACGGCGTCCTCACCTCTTGACAAGCGGCTTGTGTTCAAGAAGATTGCCCTCCCGGGCTCTGTAACCGAGGGCCGTCGGGTGTGTTGAGGTGAAGTCGCCCGCAGTGTGGTATGAAGCAAGCTCTGTAGGCGAGAATCGGCTATGGTGACCATTGACTGGTATGACGTTGGGGTTATAACGAAGCCCGCAGACAGGGCTAATTCCTAGCCTCCAAGGCGCTGCAGCAGACCAAGGAAACGGTTTGATCTGTCCGGCTCTTCTTTGTGCGGTGCTGGAAAAGAAGGGGATCCGTTGCTTCTGGGAAGGCTTAGCTTGCTAGACTGCCCAGAGTCCCAGAGTCCCAGAGGCCTAGCCTAGTCACTGATCTCTTCTGGCTGAACTGCTAGTGGCTACGACCAGGGGTGGCCGAAGGCTTGGTAACGCGCTGGAAGGGTGGAAGAGTGGGAGGGCGGAAGGGTGGAAGGGGGCGGAAGAGGGGGGGGGGGGGGGGGGGGGGGGGGGCGAAGGCGGAATAGTATTTTCTGGACGGCCCGATATAATAAGTGGCGGGGTTGGACTTGGAGAGCTTCCCGCGATTAGTTGAAGAGAGCGCGAGGGCAGCTCGTCCCGCCTTTGTTGTTTCCCTCGAGTCTTTTTCCTTGTTCCTTTTCCTTTTTCTTTTTCTTTTATTTTCTTTTTTTTTTTGGTTCTAGCACAATGCTGAGTTCATGAAATCGCCTCCCCAGGTAGCAGTAATAGTGGAAGGATCCAGGTTGATATTTTAACTCAGAATCCAGCAAGGCGGCAAGGGGGCACCTGAGATAGTGGGAGCCGTCCCACGTTGAGATGCCGAAAATGGGGACCGACCACGAGTAGGCTTATGTGGACCTCGAGAACGTACATAAAGATGTAAAGTCACCAACGAGATGGCCTTTGAGTCAAGCTAGCGTCTCGTTGGAGTTACGTCCCTTCTCGAAGCGAACCGGTACCGGTAGTATTACAGGGCCTAGCGTCTTGTTCCGGGTCGGATCGGAAAATAATGATGATGAGCTTTATAACCTCAGCCTCAGTATCTGTACCTAGCAGAAACTTGTGTCGCCAACAAGTTTTCGCAATTACGGACTACTCCGTTGCTCTCCGAGAAAATGCAATGTGTGGGCACCTAGGTGCCACATATTGTATGAGAATACATGCTTGGACGGCAATATCCAGGACAGGGGTGGTTTACAACGCCCAGAGACTTTTCAAGCTCAAGATGACCAACTAAGGTTCCTGACAGCAACGAAATCTCAAGTATTCTGATCGCGGTAGCTGAGCGGCCCAAAAAGACCCAAACTAATCCCGCATGTCTTGGTCTTGCAGGACAGTCGCCCAGCGTCTGCCGAGGCAACGGCCAGACAGATCCCGTGTCATCATCCAACCTAGGGCCATAGACAGAAAACCCCTCCACCATTTTGTTGGTGACAGGACCAGGAGGGACAAGACTAATGAAAATGTGGTGCTTGGCCAGCCCAAGAGCGAGGGAGAACACGTTGCGGTCTAGGTCTGCGGAGAGCATGCTAGTCTTTTATTGCGGCAGGGAACATGGAAGCAATGGATAAGACTAGTCTGCATATAGGTAGTGAAAGGGGGGTGTATATTAGTTGCAGGGTCGGCTATAATAGATGAAAGCGTTTTGCGTCTGTCTGCGGTGGGTACGGGACAGAAATCCGAGGCAACCGTCGTAATATCACATCGTCTCATCCCACGTAGAGAAGACGAGAAGACGAGAAGACATCCGACCAAGATTCGAGTCTGTATGCGTTTCTGAGCCCAACGGGACCACGAGCTCGGTCCGGACCAGCCAAACACTGACATGGGATGAAGCGCAAAAGCTAGATGGGTGTCGACGGATGATATTCTAACCCCAGCAACTTAACCGCCGGTGCTAACCCTGTTGGAGCAGTTCCAAGGTGGATCTGCCGAGGACCAGCATAAATACCAGTCATACCATTGTAAATGCAAGTGTGAATTGACGTGACGGGCCGAAGGACAGGCCAAGGCATTGTGGTCGCCGCAAGAGAAGCAGTTTCGTGGCAGACGGAAACCAAACGGTTGGCAATGTCCGTAGGGAGAGACACGGAGCGGAATACGGAATTGGCCTTTCAAAAGAGACAGAAGAATTCGGCAGACATCTGACGACATGCTGCATGAATCCACACGTAGCTAGGTATATCATAGGATCGGACGCCTTGAAATAGGCCGTGCGGCTCCTTTCAGAAGCTGCGGGCACCAAAATCAACCATCGGAGACTTGGAGTCGGGAGCGCAGCCGAACCTGACATGAACGGTTGATCTAGGATCAAAAACCGAGATTCTTATTGCGCGCGTGACACACGGGGAGGAAAACTTGGCAGTCGACCGGCCCCGTTCCTGTCCGACAGGCCCGACAGGCCGGGCCGCCAGCATGCCGGTCAGCCTACCCAGACCATCGACGCTTTACTCACAACTGGCGGGGTGCAGTGCTCGATGTTCGGGATCGGAAACCGCTTAAGCCGCGGTTATCGAAGCGCGTATTCCCAGCATGGCCTTCTAGCACTGTAGAGTAGCATGGCTTGATCAGTCTCCGCTGCTGGCGCCGTCCAGATGAGGACGGACAGCTTCCGCAGTTCACGTGACGGAAGAGCGGCAAAAGAGTCTTGGAGTTATTTTTATTCATTTACTTTTGTCGTTTGTATTTTGTATTTTGTCTTTTGTTTTTGTTTGTCTTTTTCTTTTGGGTGACTTGCCCGCCTTCATCGTTGATTTTCTGCTCGTGCTATCGCTGCTGCTTCTGTTTTAAGGATAGTCTGAGATTGAAAATGAGAGGAGCGCGTTCCTGGAGCTGGCATGAAATGAGTATCGGACGTGTCAAACCGCGCCAGCCCCAGTCAATGAGATGCCTTGGCCCGCGGACCGGGTACCTAGTCACGACGCAGGACTGGGGGACTCGATGTTGCGTCGACTGGCAGGCGATGAAGCAAGCCCTAGAGCGACAATTTTGGGATGAAGAATGACGTGGGAGGAAAGGGAAAGGGAAAAAAAAAATTGCCCTGGCGTGCGAGGCGTGCGAGGCGTGTGCAGCGTCATGCAGCCAACACGTTTGGCAAAAACAACATCAGACATTGGACATTGGGCATGGAAAGGAAATGTCCGTGTGGAGGCAGGCACAATCCGAGGTCGGGTCGGCAGGGCGGGACAAGAGAAGGGGCGACCGACTCCACTCACCACCCAAGTTGTCGCCTTGAACCTGGAATGGTCGCACGACCCTGCCGCGTCGCGCCTTCCCGTCGGACATTGTCGCTCCGTCACGAGTCTGATCCATGACTCGCAGCGCTGACAAAGGAGGTGCAGGAGGTGCAGGCGGTGCAGACGGTGAAGACTGGGGTGTGCGTGCGGCTTCGATAATGCTGCCGCGTCCGCGTGAGCAGGAAGGATACTTTGCATTTTGCCTGTTCTTGCTGTCCTCTCCTGGCCTGGCCCGGCCCGGCCTTTCGTTTTCCATCTTCAAGGTCCTTTTTATCCGGCGTCCCGTACAATGTACATCAAGTACATCAAGACGTCAGTACATACTACCTACATACAATATACAACAATAACATGCTTCATGCTTCATGCTACACTCCCCGCCTTGGCCGTCCATTTCGAGCCCTGGCTGCTCCGAGTAATTGGTGACGAAGTACCAGATGCCGCTGCCGAACTCCCCCTCCTTCCCCTCCCCTCCCTCCTCCCTCATCTCGAGCGGAATGCAGAGGATGGGACTGATCAGAACAATTCGCTGACCCGAACGCTCCTGGTCAGATCGATCGGATAAAAGGTATTGTACATACTTTACAGTACATATGCACAACATACGACATGGAGTGCCTCTGCCGTCAGATCGACCAGTCACGAGTGACTGGACACCACCAACCAGTCGTCCAGCTCGTCATCTGCCTTCCACGATGCATGGCGGCATGATTGGCTGGGATTCTTTGACTGCGCGGCCGATGGTATCCAATGCAAAAAAGCATCTACTTGCTGATCAGTCATCCGGTAGTGTATGGCATGTGCCATGTACGTTCCGCCGACAATCAATCGCCAAAACGTTAGCTATAACCTCAACCACACTCAATTCACATACTAGATTTCGCGCACATTCATGGACGAACTTCGCATTGGGGTTCGGAACTCTTTCACGTTGCCAGTTCGTGGGCCCTGGCGGCCCATGTTGCATGCTGAGACACGACCCACATGTATTGTATCACCAGCTTACCAGCTTCGGCCCGGGTATTTCTTGTTGCTGAACATAGTGTGTATGTACATATGCATGTATATATGTACATACGACATACAATAGGTTCTTCGGTTCGACTCACCACTCCAAGAAATCTCTGCGCCCTTCTTTCGGCACGCATTCTGCTTCTGCAACGGGCTGGAAGCTCCAGCTATGGATGTGGGGTCTTACGACTCCTCATCTCAGTTGCTCCTCGATGGTCGCGGCCACGCTAGCGGGGCTAATGTCTCGTTTACAATAATCCTAGCTGGAGGCAACGACCAGTTAAATCAAGCTGCCGCCGCTTTGTTGCGCCAAAATAGGCAAGAAGACGTTGCTTTGTGTCTGGCCGTTGGTGGACAGCCCGAACAAAAGGGCGGCAAAAAGGGCATAGAAACGGCATAAGAAAACGGCATACAAGTCTCGTCGCAGTGTCGTCTCGCATCCTCGAGCCGTGGGGGAAGGAGTCCCCAACATGCTCTTTTTCATGTATATGTACATGTACATGTGTATAGTGTACATGCATATACATACTTATGTACTTAAAGTATGTATATACATGTGTATATATACTAGTCCCCTCATCTGACGGCTGCAATGTCATTGGGATGAGATTTTCCGGGGATTGCCCAAGCGATGGCTACCCATGGTGGTGGTTCAGACGATGCTTCAGGGAACAGCCGGTTGGGTTGCTCGGCAGCTACAATGGCGGACGTCGGCGCGAAACAAAAGGGGAAAAGGAAAAAAAGGCTTAAAAAAAAAAAGGCCCTTGTTCATGCAGCCATCAAGCCTTCAGATGCAGGCACGTGCGCTCTCAGGAGTCAGGATGCATGTGCGTCTCGTTGCTTCCAACTATGGGCCCATCGTACCATACCATTACCCGCTCTCGCCGCACATGCAACGCATGAATGCATGATGGATAACGAAGATGTGGGAGCCGTTGGGCAAGAGGGACGAAGTGGTCCGTCCTGTTATTATTCGTTGTGCTGGAACGCGACGCGAGGCACAGTCCATCCACGGAAACGACGTGAAGCACACGGCGCGCTTCTGCGCCTGCACCTCTCGCTGCGACGGGCGGCTGGCTTGTTGAGCGGACGCCTTGATGGATGGACACGGTAAGTACGCCGTTCCGAGATGCCTGATGCCGGACTCTGGACCCGACTCAAGACCCGGAGCGCGCCGTGCTGGTGCAGCCCATTGCGGATTGACCGGAGATGACAAGATGCCAACGCAGAGGCACCGATTGCCACCTCGATTCTGCATAGTCTCACGCCCGTCAAGTGATTTGCTGTCGCCGTCCTGTATCTGCGCATAATTCACGCACCACAAAGTCCAAAGAAGGAAGCATCGCATTGTGCTCAATCCGTTTCTAGCTACAAGTATAACAAATACATACATGCAAAAAATTCCCATTGTTTGAGAAATTTCATCTTCTTCCCTTTTTGTCTTTTTTGTTTTTCCTTTCCTTATTTCATTCTTTTGTCTTCGCCATCCGTGGCAGTCGGGTTCTCGTCGACAACAAATAATCATGCCCTGAACAGGAGATACCGATGCTCGGATATCCACTGCTCTTGCCCTCTCCCGATCCTTGACAACAAAACGTAATGCCCAAACTCCACTGTTTGGCTGCCATGTCGTGCCTCACGAAAAAAAAAGGCTTTACCATAGAAAAAGACACGCGGATAAAGACAAGCCAAAAACCACCCTCAACAAGAATAACAAATCATGACGATAATGACAATAGTGGTAATAATGATAATAATAATAATAAACAAATAAACAAATCGCTCGTCGTTGTGTTCAGGAGAGAGACATGAGCGTGCTGGTAGTTGGTCTTTGGTAGCTCATGGCCCCTATTTTACGCAAAGTTGTCGGAGCGGTCGACCCAAATGTCTTCGAGCTCGGCAAAGCTGTGAAAGTGAACGGGTCGGTGCTGGTCGCTGTAAAAGGACAAGGGCGTGTCCAGCTTGACATGCACCGGCTTCTTCTCCATGCCCGCAAACGTGCTTCCCATGAAGCTGTAGTTCCACCTGCCATCGTCCGGAACCAAGAAGAAGCCCCTGATCCGGGGGGACAGGAGCAGCTTTCGCTTGTCGCCCATTGTCGTGGTGAAGCCCAGAGGCTGATCGCTCTGCGTGTCCCTGTTTTCGGCTCCCCATTTGTAGCCCTGCGGAGTGAGACCCCATGCCGAGAGGGAGACGCTGCCGGGCGTGAACGACACCGACACCGTCACCGTGTTGGTCTTGTCCCACTGCTCGTGCGCATCGAGCAACTTGGCATGCCCCGTCACGTCGGCAGCAGACATGTAGGGCAGTTCGTTGCCGGACATGGTGTGGATGATGCCCAGGGGCTCCATGCCGTCGAGGAAATCACTGCGAGGCAATTGCTGGGGGAGCTGCACGTTGCGGAGACCGCCAATCTGTGGCATCATGACGATGCACTTGATTTCCTTGACTTGCTCGTTGTCTGGCGCCGAGGACCCGTACAGATAACCCGCTACTTGCACTCTGAGGTCGGCAATGGTGATGAACTTCCTGAGGATGTTGTTGGGCATCACGTACGTGACGTCGTCCAGCTCGTTGTCCACAGACGACACGTACATGTTCTTGGCTCGCGTGCGCAGGTTGGACGTCGCAATGGCTCTTGTCCGCCACTCCGTTTTCGACGCAAACGTCTGCTGCTCAAACTGCGATGTGGTTGTGACGATGATCTCTTCACCGTGGACGTTTTGTGTCTTGGTAGTCACAGCAGTGAGCTGTTGCTGCTCTTGCTGCTGTTTCTCAATCTCGGCCGCTTGTTGTCTCTGCATGGAGGGTGCCGAGATCTCCATACCCAGGATGATGTCACGCACTTCGCTGCTCGTCAAGCTGGACACGTTGACGTTGTTCTTCTTTCCGTAGTCGTTCAGGATGAGATCGCGAAGCTGCGTCTCAACCTTGATCCAATCCTCGTCGGACATGGACGGCCAGATATGATGCTCATGAGTGACGACAGTCTTGTCCGGCCGCAAAATGAGCTTCGTCTTGTCGGGATTCACGTGAAGAGCACGCAGTATCAAAATAAGACGCGAGAACGCCGTGTAGGATGAGATGCTCTTGAGCCACTCATCGTACAAGTTGAACAAGACCATTTGAGGCTCAGTAGCTCGAAGAATAATGTCTCCCAATTTCTCCACCTTCATCGCAGCTTGGAACGGAAGTTGCAGCTCAGACGCACGGATCGAAATGTTGGGGAAATCCACCAACTGAACTTCAAGGGGGTCCAGAAGACCCTTTCTCGTGACGATCAACTGCTTCGGCTGCTCTTCCACCGGCAACGATCGAATCAAGGCAGCGACTTCTTCAGCCGTCTTCCACTTGGCAAGCTGTCCAAGACGTTTCTGCCCAGCCCAGACACTCGTGTGAATAATCTTCAAGAACAACTGTCCGGTCCTTGGGTTGAAGATAAAGATGGCACCGTTGATGGGCTTCGTTGTCAAGTTTCCCTCAAAAGTCTTATGAATTGTGACACGATAGACGTTGGTGTCGTCGATGAAAAGCTGTGTCTGATTGCTGAACAGCTCCGAGTAGTTCTGAGAGTTGAGGAATTCCTGGTTGCTTTCCGAAGCGTACAACTGCAGACCCTTGCGAATACGCTCACGCAGGACATATAGTGCCGGGTTGGCCTTCATCACCTTGGCCATGGCTTGCTGAATTAGGACCTTCAACCCCGGAAAGTACATGCCATAAGCTGAGTAAAGATTGTAAGCCAGATCAATGCCAATCATGAGCCCTGTCGCGGACGGATAGATACTCGAACTGTCGGTGGTGTAGTCGAGATACTTGGCACGAGTATACCTCTCGATGTCGTGCGAATCATAGTCACCATATCGAAGCTGCACGTCGATCCAGAACTTGTTGGTTGTAGTTGGCTCAATCACATCCTTGGTGTCAAACAGGACCGAGGGACGAGTGACGTTCCATTTGTGGCTTGCGAAAAGGAGAATGTCTGCGCAAGAACTGTTCATCTTGTACGATTTACGAGGGTGGATGGTTTCCTTCTGCACCGTCTCAATACCGAGCGACTCCAGTTCTTGATCAAAAACCTGACAAAGATCCATGACTACAGACTCGTGGATCTTTTGCCACAGATGCGCTCGGAAAATCTGAATCAAGGAGATTTTCAGAGTGGGGATCTTTCCGTGCAAGAAAATACCCGTGAGGTCCAGCTGAACCTGGAAACCAACGTAAACGTTTGCACGATTGATGGTTGGCGACCACCACAATGTGAAACGACGATTTGGAATCTGATTCAAACCGGATCTCTGTGCGTTGGTCAACTTTTTGAATTGCATAGCTTGTTCAAAGCCGCTGGCACGTTCCCAGAAGAGACCTTCCCAGGACGGGAATCCTGTTGCTTTGAAGAGTGTATGTTCCAGAATGGTCTCAACACCGCCCAGAGCTTGGATCACGTCAGTTCGGTACGCGTTCAAGTTCCACAGCTTGCCATCATGGCGCTGGCTTGTCCACCAGAATGGATTGTTCCTCATCAGTTGGTATATTTTGAATTCGGAGCGGGCTCGGAAGCCTTTGTCGAAACTGAGCGTGCTGCGGTCCTTCTGGAACAGAGTGTTGATTCGGGGCAGACCACGATCCCAGCTGTCTTCCAGGTCTTCAAGTGTCAGGCGACGATTCTGCTGGTTGGCCTCAAGGCGCTTTTGCGAGTACTCCGTCCAGACTCGCTGAGAATCAATGAATTCAGCCTCCCAGGGAATGATGTACCGGAAAATATTCGGGATCAACGTCTCCTCATCGTGCGTCATACCAGAACGGTAGTGGGTAACTCCGGTGTCGGTCTGCTTCGACCAGCGCTTGTCACTGGCAGGGATCAAGATATGGGAGCCGGAAATCATGCCCAGCCCACCAAGTTCCTTGGGGGTGTAAAACACGGCGGGCGGGAACCGAGATGGCATCTTGGAGTTGAGGCCAATCTTGACACGAGTTTGAATCTTTGTCTCGCACTTGACAATGGTATCGAGCAGGTCAACAGTCGATACGGCCGCCTCACGATAATATGTGAAGAGAGCAATCAGCGCCGTATTCCACTTATTGGCGATCTTGGTAAAAGTCGTTGACCCAGACGACATGAGAATCTGTCGGATGCGATTGTTGAATTTCTGGATGTCCTCCTGCGTGACCTGTAAGAAGGCATGCGCAGTTCGTTCCTTGGTGGTATTATCGACCAGAGACCAGACACTATCCTTTACGGGAAACTCATCATTCTGGTTTCTGATCTTTGGGAGAATTCTGACTTCAAATCCAGACATAGAAAAGAGCAAGTTCGGGTTGTCGCGACTGTAGACACTAACAAAGCTGTCGTCCCAATCAATTGTGGTGACTGACCGCGGCAAGCGGTTCTTCAAGTCCCAAAAGACCGCTCGTCCCAGGTTGACATCGTGTCTCATCAGACGCATGCGGGAGTCTCTGGGCCAGCATTTCTTGCTCTTATATCCGATAACGTTTTCAAAGTTGGGATCCGGTTGCTCGGTCAGGAAACGCTGGATAAGATCTCTGGACTCTTCAGCAGTAAACCGCAGAAAGATCCAAATTTTGTCAATGTATCGACTGTAGAGCCTGATCGGATGCCTAGTCTCCGTCTCCCGGTCGCGGAATTGAAGGAAGTCATTGGGACTCTGGGGAGGACCGGCGATTTCACTGGCACGCTGAGGCCCCAGCAGCAGCAGATCCAGAACGAGACCATAATACTGGAACACAAACGCCGAGAACTGAAGACCACGAATCATGCCGTAGCTGTTTACGTGGTTCATATCCTTGTAGGTAAGCTGGACATTGTTCTTTGCCGTGATGTAATCAGCCAGGTTATGGTCCATTATGAGCCTTAGTAGGGAGTTGAGGAGTGTCAATTCCATCTTTTCATAGACCTTGGAGAGTTCGGTCTCCACCATGACGTTGCATTCGCCATCAGATGTCTCCCAAACTTGGCTCAAGTTGTTGATGCCCTGAGCCCACTTGTACACAAGCAGTGGTGGCACCTCAGAGTCTGATGGCTTGATCCAGGCGGGGAACAAATGGCGCTGATCGGCTTGATACCAAAGATACTGATCCAGGTAAGCGTCGCTGATTTTCTCAATGGGCTCAATATCATATACAGGGTTGATTGTGCTATAATTATCGTTCATGTCGATATTGACTTCCTTGAATGCCCGTTGCGTCAGCAAGAACCGCTTGATCCGCTCCAGTGTCGTTCCGGGACTATCATAAGCTTGTTCGATCAAGGCGAGTTCCTCACGTTGACTCTGGTTCAATCGGCCTTTGACGGAATAGGCTTCTCTGAGCCTCTCCAAAGCCAAGATCAAGATCTTTGTGTCATGTTTGTAGGAAACGCTGGGGAATGGAATGGGGGAGAACTTCCGAGACTCGAGCCAATGCACCGTCGTGGTGTATATGGCAACGGCTTCTTCGGAGGAGACATAAGGGCCATCCTTCATATGGTTATGTTGTCGTTCCTGCTCGGCCTTGAGCCACAACCGCGTCAAACGGCCCACGTTCTTCTTTGCAACAGTTTTGTCCACAGTAGCGCCACGTCGGATACGTTCTCGGTTGTAATGAGCTACTGAGATCCACCAGTCGGCCTTGGATTTGACGTACCGAAGGATGATGTTCTCAATTGGGGCAGGCAAACCGGGGACTTTCCAGGGAATGTTGCTCTTCCAGCAACGCCAGGCTTCAGACAAATGCTGGAGCACCGTGTTGACCTTGTTTTGTTTGATTCCTTCAGGCATCATATCCATGAGGTCAGCCATGACGGAAGCACGAAGTTCAAGATCAAAATGAGACTCCACTCGCTGCTTCGTGACTGTCTTAGCCACGCCCTTGCTGTGTCGACCCTCGAACTGGCGAGATAGCAGGTTTCCAAGCCATCTCTCAAGCAAGGGGATGATGCCCCTCAAGAAGAAAAGCCAAACTCTCCACGATGGGCCCCAGAAACCACAACCAGGACCTTTGCCTACTGGGCCAGAATTGAAACGATAATAGATCAAATGCTTCAAATCTTTGCAAGTTCGAATTTGGTGCATGAGCTTGTACTTGTATCGGTACATGCCGGTCAATTGTCCAACGTGGTTAAAAGCGTAGTGGATGCCGTCTGCAAGTTGAAAGGCGTCAATATTTCCCAGACGATACTGAACTTGGGCATCAACAATGAGTTTCGTCAATCGAAGGATTTCGCGCATGAGATGGAAAGCATTGCCAAATCGAGACTTCTTCCGCTCTTTAGTAGTGAGTGTCTTCACCGGCTTCAAGTTGAAGTTGTAGTCAAGATGAAGGTATGTCAGGTTTTTGCGATGGATCAAAAGGTTCAGCATGTTAAAACCCTGTCGGCAGACCTGAAGACCAGCTTCAACCCAATCAATCGTTGTCTGTTGAAAGAACTTGGTCTGCTTGAGAGACCGCAGCAAATTCTGATTGTTGTGTGCGTTTGGCTTCTTCTTATGCAGCTCATTCAAGACGAAATTCTTAAGGAGCTTCTGATACGAGACTCGGACTTTGACAGGAGGTCTGTCAGAAGGAGGGTGTTCCAGGTACCACTGTTTGATCAGAGGAACATCCTGAGCTCGAACCATCTTTCCAGAGCGTTTATTAAAAGGGAATGGTGCCCACCACAGGTCGATGGCAGCTGACGTGTGTACATTCTCAAGATCCTCATCGGCTAAGAAGGGCTCAACGCCGGCAGGCAGCTCAAAAGCATCTTCCTCGGGCTCCTCGTTGTTTCCAGGACCAAATATCTCGTCTTCGAGCGTAACATCGACGTTCTTGGGAGCCACTGTTCGAGATGAGATGGGGTTGATTCGTCGATCAAATAGGAACGTGGGCAGGTCGGGATCATCAGCACGGTTGTACACCGTCTGTGGGTATGAATGCCAGCTAAGATGCACACTCCGCGGTAGAGAATTGTAGAGGAATGGATAAGCGACTCGAAATTCGGTGCGAATCGGAGTGCGAAAGATGATGCGATCGATAGCGTTGAACTCGCCAAAATCTTCCTCGTTCGGATCGATGTCTTTGTAGAGAGGCTCGAAGCGTGGACCGCCGGGAAGAGCAACATTAAGAGCCTTCGCTGTTAAAAAACTCTTAAGGTCGAATAGGTGAAAGTAATTCTTGTCGACAACATCCGAGATCAACGGTCGACTGAAACGGAACAAAGTAGCCATTTGAGGCAACGAGAGATTCCAATTTTTATAACTCGGCCCATTCACGTGTGGCGTGTCGATTAGAGCGCGGTGGTCGTAGAACCATTCATAAACAGCCTCATCTTCCTCTTCATTCAGCTCCATCTGGATGGGTTCCAAAGGCTCAACGTCTTCGATATTTTCCGACCAGGACAATGGCGGCTCTTCGTCATCGAACGGTGGGAATCGCATACGTTTGAAAAGTCTTCGATCGGCTTTCTCCTTTCTCATGAATGTCCACATCATTGCCCACTGTGCAAAGAAAACTGGCTCAATGACACGAGGCGTTTCATTGACCAGAGTCAAACATCCGTTGACATGGTAGAGAACTTTAACTTCTCGAGCCGACTCCCACGGCATCGGCATGTTCTCGAGCAATTTCAAGACTGCGTGTGGCATGAATTTCAAGGCACCAAGATAGCTGCGCTTGTCATTTGTGTATTTCTTCTGGGAGACGTCTCCGATATCTTTGACGATCTTTCTTAGATGCTCGGGAGGCATGTCGGCTTTTTGGGTCTGGACGAAGCCAGCCTTACGCTTCTCCCCAAATCGATTTCGGCGATCTCTGAGCCATTCTTTCTTCTTCTGCGAGAATTTTGCGATTTGAGGATCTGACGGTGGATGGAAGCCAGGAGGTGGTGGCGCGGGAGTAGAAGGCGGAGGCGGCAATGACGATGGGGGCGGAGGAGGAGGAGGAGGGGGGGGAGGAGGAGCAGCTCCCCATCCTGGGGGAGGCGGCGGCGGAATGCCTGACATGATGGCTTTTCAAAGTTGTGATGCGAAAGCGATGTGTGTGAAGATGTGAAGGTCTGCCTGTCGAGGCGGCAGTACGCTGAGGCGCGCGTAACACCGCGCGCTCGTGATGTCTTCGCCTTTGATCCAATCAAATATGACTCCTGCAAAATGTTTTTGTCGTCTCGGCCAAGCCAAGTTTGAAGGAGCGGCCTTGTCGGAAGCTGGCACGATAGCAACCAGACCGGTTAATGTTGTTGCAAACGCTGTCCAAAGTCGCCTCAAGTCATGACAATTTTCATACCCTGCACGCAACCTTCGCCACGATTAGCTCCTGGATCCATAATTCTGTCTCACGTGACCTGTATGCCAAACTCTACCATGACCAAATTGCACACAGCTTACAAATACAATTTTTTATGTTCTGTAAATCATTCTCGGTCTATTGTGGTTATCGATGGTTTCGAAATGAGAGTTGTGTTTGTCGGTATGCTCGATTACCAACCAAGGTACCTATCTTCCAGCATGCGTCGCCTGTGATGGCAGAAATGCGGATCCTATAATCCGTCCCGCCGAAGGAATATGCTTGAATGGGTTTGACAACCAACACAACAACACAGCTTGTATTACCCTCTTTCCCTTTGCGTGCACAGAATATACAAATGGATGTGCAAGTATACATATCCGATACATGTATGCACATATATATGTACCTATGCACTTGACTGTATGTAATGCCCAACCCGGGGCGTCTGCCATCTGCCGTAGGGTAGGTAGGCTGGGTTCGCAGTTACACAACGATTTAGTTAGTCCAATACACCCAATCATAGCCCGCACATATCTTACATAATTCCAAACCACCATATCTACTGCCGATTCAGTTCAAGCAGGCTCGCGGCTCAACCTCCGCTTCACCAAAGGCACCATCAGCGACGTCACCTAGACTGTCAACAAGATGGCGCACCTCAGTGCGTTCGCTAAACCCTGGCAATTGACTAGAAACACAAACTGACAAGCTCCTGCGTCCAGACGTCAAGCCGGACCCGGCGTTCTTGAAGCTGCAGGGTGCGTGTGAAGACCGAAACCCCATCGACGTTCCTCCCCGGCCTTTCACGATGGCAAAATCCGTTGGTCCATGTCCGGATTGAGCGACGCCTTCTAACGAGTACGAACAGCTATGCAGAAGACCCGACACCACTTCTTTCGATGGACTCCCCGAAACGCCAGACTCACGTTCACGTACGTGGTTGTCGTGCCTGTAATCTTCGGATACATTGCATACAAGACTGACGTACGTGCTGTATTTTCTGACCTGATGTCATTTGAGGTTGTGAAGCTGACTGTGCTGGTTGAATGAAAAGGGTCTGTACAACTTTCGCGCGAAGAGAAGGGGCGATACCATTTACGAGCGATAAACGCAGTCGCAAAAGCGCGGGCGATCATATCCGCCCTGTATATAATGGCTTTCACTTTTTGTCCCTTTCCTCCTTGGTTTTCCGTCATCATATCAGAATTGAAAAATAAAGAAAAAAAAAAACATGTCAAAATTCTGCAGAATTGAAGTTCAAAGCTTGATTATGAAATTCGCGTCAAGTGAACTTCCGGAGTGCTTAGATCGCTCTTCATATTTCCACTGGGGGTATACACGCATATGTTTGCATGCAATAACACCAAGACTTTTTGTTGTGACCAGCTCAGGTTGATGCCAACGTTCATCACGCCTCTCTGCCTCACCATCTGCCCCTTCTTCCGCCAACGCCTCCACGAGGTCGTGAAGGTGGCATATTAGGAAGCCTCTCGCCCCGTCTCCATTCCCCCATGGGCAGGTTGACCATGGGTCCTCCTCCACCCCCCAACCCTCCTCCCCCCCCTCCTCTTCGCCCGCCACCTCGACCACCACTCTCGCGAACGCCTGGTGGCCAACCCAGCCCATTTTCTCGATGTTGAAAACCCCCGCCGCCACGCGCGTTCACCCTCGGGTCCCTATACCCAGCACTATTGGAGGAGTCCCGTCGGACAGTCAACGCGGGCGCAACTGACCCATCAGCCAAGGGAGGTAGAATTGCACAAGAAATGTAGTCCCCGACGACGAAACGCGCATCACTCAATGACTTCTTGTTGTCCGAAGCGGGCTCTTCGCGCGTCGAAGATCCCGTCACCAAGGACTCTGACTCGGCCCCTTCCAACGCGTTCTGACCTATGACTATACTGCCGAGGTCTTTGACGGCATACCGCGGTGGCGCGTTGCTAATTGCGCTGACGCTCCTCAAATCCGGACATACTAGCTGGAAAGCCAGTCTTGTACCTATGGCCGGGTATGGGAGACAAGATGCTTTGGAGGCGGCGAGCTCAAGCGCTAGCTCGTCGAGAGTGCAACTCGGCCAAGTATACACTGAGATGTGTGGTGGCAACGATGGAGCTGCAAATTCATCTGGTCTGTGATTTATTTTTTTTTGCGAGAAAATACAAACAAACAAACCGAAAAAGAAGAAGAAGAAGAAAAACAATTGGTCATGTCATTAGCACATCCGGTCCCGTCATGGCCGAGCCTGTTCCACGCCGGCGAAGATTATTGCGTCATTTGCCGCACTCACTTGTAAAACCCACCGGTTCGATAAAACAGATGAACGAGAAAAGGTGCAGTAGGATCAGTGTCGCCTTTATCTGCTGGCGATGACATGGCTCTTTCGCCCGCTATGGATAAGCCCTCACGATTCGAAGTGCAGGATCTGAGGGGACTTTTTTTTTCCTTCCCGAAGTAGAACAAGACAAATACAATAAAAAATGAGATGATTTGTTTCCTTAGCCCCAAAGTACGATGATATTTGGAGAGTTGCAAGATGTACTGCGTTTTCAAAGGCTGTCGCGTTGCTGGCACTATAGCCAGGGACGTGGTGGTGGTCGGGCCAAATTATCCGGCAAATACCCGCAATCGAGAAAGACGATGTTCATGTCATTCCAACCCATAACTTTGCCGGTCACACACACAACCGTCTGCTTCGAACCAGTCTCTGTGCAAAAAAAAAAAAAAGAAAAAAAAAGAAAAAGAAAAAAAAAAGAACGAACCTGTCTTAACCCGATTTCTCGGCAATATACCAAAACCAACCGTGCACGCAAAACCAGCCCTCCACCATGGATTTCGCATCCCTGATGAACAAGCAGCTCTCCAAAGCCAAAGAATCCAGCAGCGACGCCGACAAAAGATATACCAAGCGAGCCGAGCTAGAAGAAGAACGGAAAAGGGCCTACCTCGCCGAACAAAAGGCCCTCGAGGAAGCACGCCAGGCCAAAGCAGCCGCCAAGCGCAAGCGCGACGAGGAAATCGCCTCGGAGCAGGCCGCGCGAGAAGAGAAGCGGCGCAAACTGGCCGAGGAGTCGCGCCGACTACGGGAGCAAAAAGAAGAGGAGGAGGAGCGAGCCAGAAGGAAGCGCCTCGGCCTCCCGGACCTGGACAAGAAGAAGGGCCACCACGGCGACGAGGATGGCGGAGACGGAACAGGAGCGGACGACATTCCCGAGGAGACGCTGCGGACGAAGCTGCGGGAACTGGGACATCCGGTCATGATGTTTGGCGAGTCGCACACGGCCAGGATACGACGGTACAGGAAATTGACCACGGTGATGAGCCAGGGCCCTATACCGACGACGCTGGAGCTCGTGGAGGAGCAGGACATGCGGTTGGACGGGGTCGTGCCCAAGGACAAGGAAGGGAGGAAGTGGTTGTTCAGACAGCTTGCGAGCTACTTCAGCATGGTGCTGACGGCATATGAAAGGACCATGGAGGAGGAGAGGAATGACACGAGCGCTAGCAAGACGGCGTATAGTGTCATGGTGCAGACGAGAGAAAACATGAAGCCAGTAAGATGACCTTCCCGCCCCGAACAAAACACTACCGTTCCTGCCATTTCGCTCCATATGCGTCATTCGATACCACCAGGGTTTTTTTTTCATGAAAGTAGTCAGTACCAAGCGACGCCGAAATACTGACAGCACACGGCCTTAGTTGTTTCGAAGATTCGAAACCGGCGACCTCGACGACTCCCTATTAGAACCAATCGTTCAAATCGTCAAGGCCCTCCAAGAGAGACGCTACGTCGACGCCAACGACGATTATCTGCGCCTGAGCATCGGCAAGGCTGCGTGGCCAATCGGTGTCACCATGGTTGGCATCCACGAGAGAAGCGCCCGCGAGAAGCTCCACAACGGAGAAAAAGGGCACGTCATGGGTGACGAGGTTACGCGCAAAATCCTGCAGAGCATCAAGCGGTGTCTGACCTTTGCGCAAGTACGGTGGCCGCCGACGGATCTGCGACAATTGATGGGCTAGAAAGATACGGGGCCATGCACCTGGAGAATTGATTTTTATTGCCCCATACATTCGTTATGCTGCACGCGACATTGCACAAGCTCGTGTTGCCCGAGGATGTTTTGGGACGATTACTACGGCAGTGTCAGCAGCTGGCATGCCGAATACGAAAAAAAAAACACAAATCAAAAAGCAAAAAAAAAGCACCATGATACCCCAATAAATGGAAATGAGTTGTTCTACATTAGTACTCGGTCGTGTATTCATAAATATATGGCGATGTTTTCTCTGCCCCTGAGGGTGTTTCAAAAACAAACAACAAAACAAAATAAAAAAGCTAATTACGCGCCCGCACCCAATAAATCAGTCTGGTTCAGTCCAAATCGCATGATTTTCGTGAAAGAACCTTTTTGCCATAGTACCGTTTGTCGTGTAAAGAGGATTCGATATGGGAATCAGAATGTAGAATCAATTGTTTTTTTTTCTCCGCATTCTGTTCATATCAGCCCAAAGCTTCTATTCCACTCCGATGCGGCGTGTCCCTCTCTTCTTCGTACCATGATTCGTCCACCCCTGGCCCAACAAGGGCTCCTGGCGTTGATTTCGGGGCATTGATTGAATCTAACCCCGCGACAGCGAGGCTGATGCGCCGCAATCGTTCCTTGGCTTCCTTCTCGTATTGACGGGCTACTTGAAGTGCATTGTAATGCATCATTTCTCGAGAATCAGGCCGAACTGCCACAAGAAGCTAAATATTACCAATCAGCATTCCATGTCAGAAATAGACAAAAGAAGTACAACCGGTTAGTTGGGAGAAAGTTGAGGCGCAAATATGATACCTTATTTTTTGCATCGATGCGGGCCTTCAACGATCCGTTCCGGATCATCTCAATCACCTCTTGGCTGGTGGAAGTCCCAGGACGAGCAAAAGCGGCGTCTAAACTGTCTAATGCCACGCATGAGAAAGGAATGAAGTATTGAACTATGCATTTGCTGCGGATCTTGGAGTAAATAGCTGAAATATGTTTGTGCAGGTTGATGTCCAGAAGATAATCAGAACGTGAAGCCGCCAGTATGGACAGACAGCTTGAGTACCGACCGCTGACAAAAAAGCCGATAGCCTTTCGAATATGGGGCTCGTGCTCGAGAAAAGTTCGAAATGATTGATTGTCCAACACGTCGGCTTGAAGTTCTTTTCGGTCCATAGTCGCGAGGGCCAGAAGACCGCCGTATACGGCTATGTCATTGGGGCTGGCGATGTGGTTGTAGGCCGTCACGGGCATGTTGAAATCGGTTCTCAAGAAGGTCTTTGCAGCCTCCTCAAAGCGCGCCAGACCCAGAAAAGCAATTCCCGCGGCTATTACAGTGTATACTTGCAGGGTCTTATCGTCATCTTCGTCTTGCACCGATGTGACCTTGCCGATGTTGTTCAAGACCATAGCGTAATCTCGACGGTGCAGGGACACGTTTGCGAGGTGCATGCCGCAATCGAAAATGTGCTTGGCCGTGCTCACATCTTGACGCATCCTCGAATAGGCCTCTGTGGCTTCATTGAGCCTGCCAATTTTCTCGAAGTGCTTGCCCAAATCCTCATTGCCCATCTGTGTCGAGGAAACATTAGCGGATCCTTCAGGTTAAGGAAATTGGGAAGCCTGCTTATGGATGACCACGACGTACCCTTATGCTTTCTTTTATGAGATTGTTCTTGTAGCCCTTGAGTTCATTTTCAAGTCTTATCGTCTCAGCTTTATTCTCCGCCTCGGTCTTTTCTATCCACGCATCGTCCTTCTGGGCCTCTGGATCATCAGGGGCGACTTGGCTCAAACATTCCCACGCTTCACTATAGCAGGCTACATCGCTCCCTGCCTTGGCTTCAATAACAGCAGCCTTGAGCGCATCGGCACAGTGATATACGGAGGTCTTTCCAATGTGAAGCAAGCGGTCGAATCGGGTGCGACCTAGGAGACGGCAGGGAAGTCAGTCCAGTCGGCCGCGTGTTCGCATCATTCGCAGAGGGCTTGGACGGCATCGTACCGGCGTAATTCTGGATGTAGAGGTCGAGGTCCAGCTTTGGCTGATCTGGGCATGATAGACAGCGTTAAACAGAGCTACTCAAGTTATCGGAGTATGAGGGTGACGAAAGAATGAACGGAAGAGCCTCGCCAACCTTGCACAACCACACCACCCAGGTCGGCCATATTGGCCATGAAACGATGAACCAGCTCTGGAACCGTCATGGTGAGGCCTGAGAGCTTCCGAAAGCTTCGTCGTTGCCCAGTGCC
This sequence comes from Claviceps africana, assembly GCA_018360145.1. Taxonomy (NCBI): domain Eukaryota; kingdom Fungi; phylum Ascomycota; class Sordariomycetes; order Hypocreales; family Clavicipitaceae; genus Claviceps; species Claviceps africana. The sequence continues at coordinate 25,918 of SRPY01000023.1, forward strand.
CGCGTCCAGAGTGGCAAAGGGAGTCCTAGTCCTGCTGCATCCGCGATCTGGATTTGTTAAAGTATTGGAGGCGCGCAACGCTGGTGGAGAAGAAGCAACGACCTTGCCACAGGCGCGCAGACAACTTGATTCGAGAAGCTTGACGATACCGTGCAGCGCAGCGCAGCGCAGTGTAGTGCAACGCAGCCTGCCGCAGCCGATGGACCTGGTGGGGGCTGGAGGCTGGAGACTGGAGACTGGAGCGATGAAAGAGCATCCAGTCGTCTGGTCTGGCCTGGTCTGGTCTGGTCTGGATGCCGGGAAGCGGGAGCAAGCAGAATCGAGTCGAGTCTAGAGTAAGCAATCCAAATCCACCACCAGACGTCAGTGGGTGGTGGGGGCGGCATGCAAGAGGGGAAGGGTGGATGGTGGATGGTGGATGGTGGAGAGTGGGGAGAGTGGGGAGTGGAAAGTGGAGAGCGGAGAGCGGAGAGCGGAGAAACATTGAAAAAGACTGGAGACCAGATGTCTGATGCCAAATGCCAAATGTCAAATGGCCACGGCGCCGCACTTTCCTCCTCCTCCATGCAGTCTCGTCTGGCTAGCAATTGGTGTGTGACGTGACTCGGCCATATCAATCATGCTCGATCCCCCAACTCTGCTTCGACGATTTCCGTCTCCCCGTCTCCCGTCTCCCGTCTCCCGTCTCCCGTCTCCCTTCTTCAACATGAGGACATGAGGAGGAGCATTGGAAGCTCTGAAGTACAGCGGAGCCGAATCCTGCTAGGGGTTCAGGATGAATACGGGTTCCTGTAATGCCTACGGCCCACGGGGACCACGAATTGAAATGCGGATGGCGCCCCCCACCAGTCAATACGACGCCCAAATCGCATGCGGTGTCCATGTTGATGTCGTTCTTGCTGGTCTGGCTGGTTGTTCCCGGCATCCATCTGGTCGAGGCTGGGTCTGTTCTGCTGCCGTTTGCTTCTGCTACCGTCTGCCACCTTAGTGCCATCTGCCATCTGCCATCTGCCATCTGGTGCCAGCTGAGCTAGCGCTGGTCGTCGGCGGCAGCATCGACCAGGCTTACTCCTCAGAGTGCCCCCACCCAACCGGCACCACGTGCAGACCAGACCAGACAGTGCTGGCCCGGTCCATGTATGTACAATCGACCCGGCCTCTCAGCAGCCCTCGTGCCGCCGGGTCGTCTGGTGGTACAGTGGGCAGTGGGTTGCCAGTAATTCCGAAACCTTTTACACCAAATGTTCGGATTTACCTGACCTGGACTTGTACCATCGCGTCCGGCAATCCAAGTACCTGGTACCTAGACCTAGGCTCGGACCAGAAGTCCAGAACCACGCGTGCCGTGGCTTTTTGCATTCTTAGCCTGCCACTTCCAAGTTCCCCCTTTGCCAACCTTGAAAGCTCGCGGCCACTCCCAGCCAGACCCGACCCGACCCTCCTTTCCTACCACCGCCGTTTATCTCCAACGTTCTGGCGTCACCGTTAAGCCTTGCCCCAGTGCCTTGTCCGCATCCTCCCAAGGAGGCCCCCGGCACTTTTCTGATGGCCTAGCCTGCCCGACATCGCAGCAATTGGGATCTTGCGCTGCCTCTGGCTTCGCAATCCCGGATTTGCGTCCTCGTCGCTCACCTCTCGGTCGGGGGCCCTGCCCAGTCATCGTCCTCCTCAGTGGCTCCCGTTGCCTCGTCACCCATCATCACCAACTCTTTTTTTTTTTTTTTTTTTTTTTTTTTTTTGGCTTCACTTTTTCGCACCGGCGAACGTGCTCAAACCGGGGGTCGTCTCCTTGTACCTTGGTCAAGCCTCACCCCCAGCCGTCCGTCCGTCCTTTTGGCTTCCAGCGCATGTTCCCGTGAATCCAACACTGTCCACTCGCCCGAGCGCCGGTCTCTTTTTTCTTTGCCCTCGCTCCGCCGCCATTCGACGACTCTTCCATCCAATCAACCGCAAACATTCCTGCAAGTCTCATCATGGCGACCGAATTGTCCGAGGACGACGCTGCAGCGTTATCGGTCGGTGACTGGCTCATCCCCGATATTCCCTCGCCTGCCGAGAGTTCCAAGTCAGACACCGAAGTGGACGACAAGGCTTCGTCGGACCTCAACGCGCCCTCACAGCCCATGCAGAAACGGCGCCGAGTCACTCGTGCCTGCGACGAATGTCGGCGTAAAAAGATCAAATGCGATGGGAAACAGCCATGTACTCACTGCTCAGTGTATAGTTATGGTACGTCCATACGTCTCTGGCTCCCAATTCATTGCCAATTGGTCCACACTCGAGGCAAATGGGCGTCAAAAAGCAGGACACTGACTTTTGTTACTGTACAACAGAATGCACATATGACAAGCCTTCCAACCGGCGACGAAATCCTGCACCGCAGTACATCGAAGCGCTCGAAAGTCGGCTACAGCGCGCCGAAACCCTGCTGCGCAAGTTCATGCCCGATGTCGACCTGGCCGACCCAAATCTGGATCCTGCCGTTCAGCAGGAATTCTACGCAAGGCAACAAGCTCGTACAAACGGCTCCAAAGCTCGGCCAAATGTGGCAGACGGGGCAGATGCTGGCGACGCCAAATTGATGACCATGATTGACTCCATCGGTCAGCTTGATCTTGACGACAAAGGAGGATGGGACTTCCATGGAACATCGTCAGGCGCCGTTTTCTTGAAGAGAATGAAGGAGCACTTTCGTGGTATGCTCGGGCCCGTGACCAAGCCGCCTTTTCTTCCGCGTCCAGAACGCACGTCTGGCCTCACGGCCCTCGAGGCGCAAGCATTTGCAGCTCCAGGCGCATCAGTGGCATTCTCGTCCACAACACGCTTGTCCGAGCTCCCCCCCAAGGATGTTACTCGGAAACTTTGTTACTATTCTCTGAGCTGTGCAACATGTCTCGTGCGTATCGTCCATATTCCCTCATTTTACGAGCGCTTGGAGCGAGTGTACGATCAACCTGTCGGGACTCTGAGCCTGGAGGATACGCATTTCCTTGGACTTGTACACGCCGTGATTGCCTTGGGTTGCATGTATAACAACTTGGAAGACTCAAATCCTGCCTCTGGAGGCTACAGGCTGGCCATTGAAGAAGGGTAAGTCTGACCGGGTCCGGCCCTTCTAGAATTTCTCTCTTGCTAACTTCTCCTTGCGTAGCGTCAAGTACTATCGCACGGCGAAATCCTTGTTGGCTGATATCGCCGACTGCCGCGACATTGTGTCCCTTCAAGCTCTGCTATTCATGACGCTTTTCCTGCAAGCCACCTCCAACCTCAGCGCCTGCTACTCCTATGTGGGTATCGCCTTGCGATCGGCGCTGAGAATCGGGCTTCATCGGCATTTGGAGCATGAAAAAATCGGCGTCATTGAGCAGGAAGTCCGAAAGCGTGTGTTCTACGTCATCCGACAGATGGACATTTATGTTTCCACGATGCTGGGCTTTCCACTGCTTCTGAACATTGACGACATCGACCAACCCTTTCCCACCGAAGTTGACGATGAGTTCATCACCCAGTCGGGAATTCTCGCTCCTGCGTTGGGTACGCCTTCCTTCTTCGAAGCCTTCAACGCCCACACCCGCCTGATGGAGGTTCTTGGTAGAATTGCCAAGTCTGTGTATCCGATGCACGTACAAGGGCAGCCGTTTGGCAAGAGTGACTCCGGCACCACCTCTTGCCTGATCAGCTACGGCCGCATCAAGGAGATCGAGGCGGACCTTCAGACTTGGTATGAGAGGCTACCGGAGATGTGGCGGCCAAGTCCGGATGGTCCCATAGAAGTTGTTCGGTAAGCGTGCCGTTCCGTTTCCTGACCAATGATGGTGCGTGTCAACTAATACGCTCGTTTCTTAAGTGTACGACATTTGTTGCGATTTGCGTATGCCCATGTTCAACTCGTCCTGTATCGGCCTTTTCTTCATTACATTTCACCCCGGCATAGTCAAGGAACCAAGGTTGACGAACTCTCATACGCCTGTGCCGCCGCTGCAGTCAGCGTGTCGCGTAACATTGTACATATAGGGCTCGAGATTCGTAAGCAGCGGGTGCTGAGCGGTCCCTACTGGTTCATGATGTATACCGAGTTCTTTGCCGTGCTCTCGCTGGTCTTTTACGCCATTGAGAATCCGGACAAACCGGGATCTCATGAGGTGCTGTCAGATGCACATGCTGGACGTCAAATGATAGCGGATCTCGCTGATAAGAGTCTTTCTGCCGACAAGGTGACCAAAGCATTGAAGGTTGGTGAAGCGACGAATTTTTTCTTTTTTTTTTGATTTCCCCTTCTTTTCTGTTTCTCTGGGGAAAAAAAACGAGAAAAACGAGAAAAACGCGTCGTGGCCCGCTGAAAAACTTCAAAGCACACTACTGACTCATGCAATGCAGACGCTATTCGATCAACTGCCCGAAAGGCTGGAACAGGCACGTACGGTGCGGCCCTCGATTACCTCACGGAAGCGATCCGCAGCGGGATTGAAGTCGGGATCAGTTCCAAAGTCCCAAGCCAGTATCAATCAAACCATGGCAGCTTCCAGAATTGATGATTTTATGCGCGGTTCAAACGGTGGCATTCCGAATTTCTTTGGATCGCCAAACTCGCGAGGCTCCGTGGAAAGTAATATGGGACACGGCCCCGAGCAAGGCTTTCAGGACGCGATATTTTCTGGCAGCATGCACGACATTCTGCCAATGGATCTATCACCAAGAGCGACGCCTGAATCCACCAGCACCGGCAGCAGTACTCACCGGCACATTTTCCCCTCCCAACCGCTCGCGCATGCTGTGCATAACCCGGTCAATAAGCTCGACTCGCTCATGTTTCCGTCCGAGGACCCATTCGCCTATCCTAATCAGCCCATGATGGAATTAGGCTTCCAGCCCAAAACCGATGCGCCTGATATTGCCATGGCGGCGCCAAATGCCTCGTTATTTTTTACGGGATCATTTGAAGAGATGGGCGACCAGATTCTTGGCCAACCACCGCCGTACATTACGCAGCAGCAGCAACAGCATATGAGCATGGCAGGCGCCATGTATAATCCGCAGAGCTTGATGGCACTTCATAATATGCAGCAGCAGAGTTCGCGGATGCAGCAACCGGTCATGCAGCAGCAGCAGCAGCAGCAGCAGCAACAACAACAACAACAACAACAACAACAACAACAACAACAACAACATCACCAGTCGCAACCACAACCACAACCACAACCACAACCGCAGCCGCAGCCGCAGCCGCAGCAAAGGGGAGGATTTTTCTCCAGCTTCCGACGTGCACGGGTAGACCGTCAACAAGAGAGGCAAATCGAACAGATGTTTACACAGCAAGGCATGCAGGCAGACTGGGGAAGCTTTTTCGGTTCAGGGCGAGGAGGCTTCCAAGGAATGTAGGTGAGAGGACGACCAAGAAGACCGCATGATACCCATTTCCCCGTTTTTCCCACGATGTGGCGCTGTAGAGATAGAGAGAGAGAGAGAGCGATTTGCGATTTTTCTCGACGCCTTTTTTCTTTTTCTTTTTCCTTTGCATTTTCTTTTTCTTTTTCTTTTGTTTAGCGGGCATCTGTACCAGAATCTCTCGATTTGACATGTACTTTCCTTTGTGTAGTCATTGTCATGGCGTGACCAGATTTTCGATCATTTTTTTTGAGTCTCGTTTTTCTTTCTTTTTCCTTCCTTCTGGTTTTCTTGTTCTTGTTCTTTTTTTTTTGGTCCGTCATATGCGCGGCCTCATGACTCGTCTACGATGATTCAGCAGCGCCAAGGGCTCCTTGCAAGGTTAGTCACTGGCAATGTCAGAGAGTCATAATAAGGAGCGTTTTACCGCGGAGATGCGGGAAAATCTGGCAGCGTATGACTGGCGCAAAAAGCGATGGTGGCTCTTGTTGGTCTGTCATTACCATTCTCTGCACAGCACAGCACAGCACACATGTTTCTTGCGCAGACGGGTGCTTGGAAGACGCAGGCATGTCAAAGGTCATGGATGTGTGGGAGCGATTTCCTAGATTTGTCAAGGTACTGGCTGGCTGGCTGACGGACTGACCGATGGACACTGGTGTTTGGTGTTTGGCGTTTATGGGATGGAATTGCTGGCGTGGCGGCTTCGCGTGGTGACATAGAAGCGCTTGTACATAGTACATAAGATACCTCAGCTACCAGGTACCTATGGTGAAGTTGGAGATGTACATGGACTGGACGTGTCGGAGCTTGGAGTACCGGATTCTTGGGATGCATTGTGAGATGGGAGATGAGGGTGTAACTCTGCCTAAAGTCCCTGCTTACTTGTTAGGTACTTTATCCATTCAGGCGGTACATGATGTGCAACGTCGGGCGGTACATGCATGTATTTGCTGACAGCGTACTTGGACATGCCTGCCTGCCAACGCAGTGTGCCGAATACACCAACGTTGGTACGGGCTTGGAAGGTACCTAAGTACCTAAATCCCCATGTACCTACTGGGTGCCCGGCAGGTACTGTGATGTTATCGTCATGTCCCCGCATCTGGCTAGCAACTCCCAACAACGTCTCGTCTTCAGCCGGTGTGCTCCGGGCTGGTCCGGAACTCCTCTCTGGTCTCTCCCATCTGCTTGCCCTCGTCCGCACGCAACGCCGCAACAGCCCGTCTCCTGCCGCGACCAGTGTCGGCCGTGCAGCCTTCAGAAAAAGGAGCCCTTCGCCGGAATGTCCGACTTTGACCTGATCCCGGAGGACGAGTTCGACGCCCTGTGAGTCCAACCAAGCCGGCCCGGTGTGAGGAGCAAACCCGTGGGTGCCATGGTCCATGGACTTTTGGGCCGATGTTTGGTTGCAAACGGCGATGTACATTGCGTTCTGACCGAGTCGTCGACGACACTGCGCGCTGCGAACAAAAGGCGCGTCGAGGCGAGAGACGACGCCATGGCTTCTTTTGCCCCTTGTCCGACCTGGTCGTCTTGTTCCTCCGACGACAAGACCAAATACCCTGGTTCGTCGTGCCTTTGCCGTCACCACACCGACACAGACGTACACACACCACGTACATGAAGAGGCCACCGAGTCGTGCTAATTCCGAGGCTCCTGGCCTTGACGCCACCACCAGCCAAGCAGCACGCCCGGCGAGTCGCCGACGAGTTGGGGGTGAGGGAGGGCTTGGTTTATCTGCCCGGCCAGCCGGAGCGCTTGCTCGAGGATTCGGATCAGCCGAGGAAGTTTAGACAGCGGCGATAGTAAAGTCTTGCCCTCTCCTTTTATCACGCGACAGTACATACATACATACATATATATATATATATATATGTACAGACGCACACACACACACACACACACACACACACACATGTATCTGTGTACACACAGGGCCGCACGGCACTAACCTTGTTCTCCGTCACCAGCTTCTTCTATCTCTCCGGGGCCGACTTTGAAGACTGCGCCGTCACGTACGAGATTGGCCACGACAAGCTCACGCTCTGGATCCCCTACGTCGAGCCCCGTCAGGTTCTGTGGTTCGGATCCAAGCCCAGCGCGGCCGAGTGCCAGCGGCGCTTTGATGTCGACGAGGTGAGGTACACGACGCAGCTGGCCAAGTTTCTGCGCAACTACGCCGCGGATCCCGCCTCGCCGACGACGTATATTCTGCATCCAGACCAGGCGCCCGACCTGGGCAGCAGTAGCGGCGGCGGCGGCAGGCGCAGGCCGCGTCTCGACGATGCGCTTCTCCTGCCGGCCATGGACCGCGCGCGTCTCATCAAGACGGACTACGAGGTGGCCATGATCCGCCGCGCCAACGACGTCTCCAGCGCGGCACACCGCCGCGTCGCCGAGAGCATCACGCGCCTCGCCAACGAGCGCGAGGTCGAGGCCATCATCCACACCGTGTGCATCGCCAACGGCGCCCGCTCCCAGGCCTACCCCGTCATCGCCGGCGCCGGATCCAACGGCGCGACGCTCCACTACGGCGACAACAACGCGCCCCTCGAGAACAAGCAGTGCCTCGTCCTCGACGCCGGCTGCGAATGGAACTGCTACGCCAGCGACATCACGCGCACGCTGCCCCTCTCGGGCTCCTGGCCTCCCAGGGCGGCCGCCATCCACGCCATTGTCCAGCGCATGCAGGACGAGTGCATCCGCCAGGTCCGGCCCGGCAAGCTGTGGCGCGACATCCACCTGCTCGCCGCCGAGATTGGCATGGACGGCCTGCTCGCGCTGGGCATTCTCAAGGGCCCGCGCGACGAGATTGCCCGGGCGGGCACCATGGCGGCCTTCTTCCCCCACGGCCTCGGCCACCACGTCGGGCTGGACGTCCACGACGTGTCCGGCACCTTGGCCCTTGCCGCGACGCCGACCACGGCCGATGCTGCCCGTGGCGTCCAGCTCGACCACGGGAAGAGGCTCATGGTCACGCCCGCCATGTTGGCGCACATGCGGCGCGAGAGCGGCAGCCACGGGGAGCCGCACACCGCCGCTGCCGGAGATCGGAAGAGACAGCATCTCTTGCCCAACATGGTCGTCACCGTCGAACCCGGAATGCAAGTCCCACAACCTCACCCCCATCCACAACCCCCGGTACTAACCAATACACCCCTCCAGCTACTTCTGCCGCGAATACCTCGAGGGTTACTTCCTCCACGACCCCTCGCACGCCCGCTTCATCGACTGGGGCGTCCTGGAGGGGTACTACGCCGTCGGCGGCGTGCGCATCGAGGACTGCATCCTCGTCACGCGCGACGGGCCCGAGAACCTGACCACGGCGCCCAAGGGGGATGAGTTGCTCCGTGTCATCCGCCGGGAAGCCCGGGCATGTCCGTCCGGTGTCCTTCCCCCGACGCTGTAGCTCGTTGCCGGCCCCGTCGAGGCACGGACACGAATCGGGATACGCGCTATTGCCCTGGAAAAAGACGGCAGTAGGTTGGAGTGTGTCTGCCTCATTGCGTAGCCTTGTCATTTAACCACCCTTTTTCCTTCTCAGAGCTTCTTCATCCATCTTATCGTCTGTTTCAAACGTCTTTCATGAATCCTTTCGTTGCTCCCCGCGGCCCCGAGTGCATCGCATCCTTGTTGATCAGGGACTGTAGATACCGTGGATGCTCTCGTCTTGATCAACCCAAGCCATGTTGTACTTTTTCGCACGCAAGTATGGAGTCACGTTCGCACGGTCCCTCGTGTACACGTAGTGATTTTCCTCCACGTATCATAACAATACAGTAATGCTCGTAATCTTTGTCCAAAATCTGCTCTTCTTCCTTTTTTCAAAAATGACCGCTCCTGCATGTGGCACAAAATCAACCTCCCTCCCCATGCTTGTCTAACCAATCGCCGCGCCCACCTATCCTCCCGTTCGCTTTCCCCCTCACTCGACATGAACCTGCCCCTTATATATACCGTCCTTGTGTCGGATAATGACAATGACGGCTGTTTCTCTATGTACACATCCAAGACGGGACAGTTTTCATATCCCCGTTTTCAATGTCCTCACTTGAGCGGTGGAGGATTCGTCGTAATCATCTTCATCAATGAGATTCCCCCCTTTTGAGAAAAGCGAGTAACAAAAATGAACTAGAATGGAGACAAATGTTGCTGTTGCTTTGCTGCAAAAGTGCCACCCCCCCCCTCCTTTTGTTTTCTTTCGCTTCCTCCCCTTTCCCCTCCTTTACAAGTACTTCTTCGGACTGGTAGCTCGGTGTCGCTTGTACGTGACATAGCACGCGACAACAATGAGTTGCGTGCCGACAAACAAGAGCATAAGCTTACCATGGCCCGGTACGCTGTCGGACAGCGCCTGTGACAGGGAAGAGTGATGCCCGGCAAGGTGCTGTTGAACAGATTCGCCATGAGCCGAGAGGGCCGATCTTATATCCTGTCGCATGCCAAACATCTCCGCCTCGATTTTTCTGATTTTGGTCTGGATATCCCCGAGCTGCTGCAGCGGACCCAAATCATGATTCAGAGTCTCCATTGACTTCTTCATCTCCTCGGTTCGCTCCGCATCCGACTCAACGTGCTTGGTTACTTTAGCCAACAACGTCAAAGTTTGGTGTTGTAACAGTTGAATGCGAGAGTGGAGATCTCGAAATTGCTCCATGGAAGTTTGAAAGTTCTCTGCCGGCTGATCTGGAATGGTTTCTGCGTGATCGTTGGTGTCGGTCGTTCCGCCATGCTGCTGCTCCTGCTGCTGCTGCCCATGATGGGCATCGTTTTGCTGATGTTGTCCATGATTACCTTCACTGGACACAGTCGAATCCGACATGACAACAAACTTGAAAATCTCGAATGAATCGGGATTGTCGGGAGTGGCAGCGGTTATGCCAAAGTGGTAGCCAGCGGGCAAAGAAACCTTGTCGGTTTCAAAACAAAGACGTCCATCGACTTCGACGCGAAAGTTGGAAAGCGTCTGGCGCAGCTTGATTTGCGAAGGTCGACCCAGGTTGCGATAGTAGTAGTCGCATTGCCCAAAGGCGAGTTTGTCCACGTGGGCTTGATTGACATAGTCGACAGTGCCGTCGTTGAGGAAACCACGAATCATGCCGCCAGAGCCTCCATGCGTATCCACCACCAACACGAGACCCTCGAATTTCCGAGCAGTATAAACACTGTTGGCACCGACTTCCTCCTTGCCTCGTCTCGCGAACCATATGTTCAAGTTGCCACCGGCACGGTCAGCTCCGCCGGCACGAAAATCAAGATCCGCCACCCAAGTCGACCGTGTGAGAGGAGAGTCGGCCCATATCGCAGATCTCTGGTTGCCCGGCGCCAAGGGCGTGAAGATGATTTTGTTGGACAGGATCTCGGGCTGTTGGGGGCGCCCCGAGAGAGTGAAGTGCGGGATTCGTCCATCGGTGACGGTCAAGCTACACAAAGAAGCCGTTTGATCAATCAACTGTCTCTGTATTGTGTCTACAGCTATGGAGGGAGTCGAGAGTCTTACTGTCCCGAGTGTCCAAAACTTTGCTCGTTAATGAGGGTTTGCGCTTGAGACACAGTAGCCGAAAGAAGAGTAGCAAATGCTACTGGGCTGCTGAAGAAGCGCATGTTTCGACCTCTGAGCCGCCGAAAGAAGGGACTGACTGGACCACACCGAATTGCGCCGTGGATTGCGGGCCGTGAGAATTGTCCCAGTCCGGCTGGCGATGCTGAAAAGGACACTTTGCAGGGGAGTGACACACGACTCGAATTGGTGGGTTTTTTTTTTTTTTTTTTTTTTTTTTTTGCTCACTGACACGTAATCAATTCGTGCAAAACTTGAGCAGGTGTACTAGGAACAAAAAAAAAAGAGCCGGCCGATATAAAAAAAGAGAATAAAGAAATAACGAAAACGCAGATCGAGACGCGGCGCAGATAAGGAGAAGCTGATGCGACCGGCAGGAAAAGCAGCCAGAAGCATTGACGGTGTGGACGGACGGCGGACTGTGGACCGTGGCCCGTGGCCCGTGGACTCTGGACTCTGGAGGACAGCTGGCACGAGCCTGCCGTTGGCTTCCTTCAGCCGCAATGAAGTGAAACTGGAGACGGACATGCTGCGTCTGGCGCTAGCTTCTCCCTCTTCTCCCTAGCTGGTCGAATCTTGAGGCAGGTAGGCAGCCTCATGTCATGGGCAAGGGCATGGGCATGGGCATTGGCCCTTCCTTCCGTACCCGGGCTGTCGGACCGTCCGCAAGCCACCGCAGCTGATTTTGGCGTCAAGTGGTGGTGGCTGGAGCCATGAATGGCTGGTGGCCGTGGCTCCTCCAACCAGGCGAGACTTCAACGCAAGAAATCGCGACTTTTGCATTTCGAGTTGACATCTCCTCGTCGGGCCACCTTTGCCCACACGTAAAGGTTCTCTACGCAACATCCCTGGAGAGATATATGGCCTCGCACCTCGTCTCAATTGAACCCCGATTCCATGCCATGAAGTGTCTCTGAGGCCCAAGACATCCGCTGTCACACCTTCCCCTCAACCATCCCAGCAGCCTGTGCTCTTTCTTGCGCAATGGCCGAGTCATACCCGACTTTGACGCAATGCGCAGTTGTCGCCGCCGCGTTCAAGGTCCTCTTGTTCCCAGCCTAGTATGTCTTTGCTGCCCCGAATTGTTTCAAATCTCTCGGCCTTCGACCGTCGCGTACTGCTCCATCTTCTTCCCCTGTTGCGTTTGCATCCTCCACGTTCGCTAACCCGTCAACAGCAAATCCACAGATTTCGAAGTCCATCGCAATTGGCTCGCCATCACCAATAGCCTTCCTCTCGACGAGTGGTACTACGAAAAGACGTCGGAATGGACGCTGGATTATCCTCCATTCTTTGCCTACTTCGAATGGGTACTGGCGCACCTGGCGCGATTGGTCGATCCAGCCATGGTGAAGCTGTACAACTTGGATTACGAAAGCTGGGAAACCATTTGTTTCCAGCGCGCGACCGTTATTGCCACGGAAATTCTCCTGGCCTACGCACTTCAGCTATACATCGACTCGAGTCGATTACCGTCAAGGCGCGCGGCCCAGGTGGCTGCGCTGTCCATCTTCCTCTCCCCCGGCCTGCTGATCATCGATCATGTCCATTTCCAGTACAATGGCTTCATGTACGGGATATTGCTGTGGTCTCTGGTGCTGGCTAGGCACAAGTCCACGCTCCTCCAGAGCGGCCTGCTTTTTGCCGCTCTTCTATGCTTCAAGCACATTTACCTATACCTTGCCCCGGCGTACTTCGTCTTCCTGTTGCGTACCTACTGCCTATCAGAAAAATCAATTTTTGCAATTAGATTTTCCAACTGTCTGAAGCTTGGGTTGGGCGTGATTTCCATTTTTGCCGCGGCGTTTGGGCCCTTTGCCGCCTTGGGTCAGATTCCACAGCTCTTGAGTCGACTTTTCCCATTCTCTCGCGGGCTCTGCCATGCATACTGGGCGCCCAATGTCTGGGCCCTCTACTCACTGGCTGACCGTCTGCTGATTCATCGTGAGTACATTGCTTTCTCCGCCCCCTCCGCCCCCTTCGGCGTGACCCATTCTTGGGTCTTGTTCTCCCAAGCCACAGAACTCTCTAATTGAAGAATACTGTTCCAGTCGCTCCGAGACTCGGCTTGGCAGTCAAGCTGGAAGCGTTGCAGAGCGTCACTCGTGGGCTTGTAGGAGACACTGCGTTTGCAGTCCTACCCGAAGTCTCACCCCGGACATGCTTTTTCCTGACGTTGGTCTTTCAAATTCTGCCGCTCTTAAAGCTCTTCTTCTCATCCACGGCGCCGTCGTGGGAAACCTTTATTGGTGGCATCACTCTTTGCGGCTACGCCTCCTTCCTTTTCGGGTGGCATGTACACGAAAAGGCCATATTGCTGGTCATTATTCCCTTCAGTCTCATTGCACTCAGAGACCGACGTCACTTGGGCGCATTCCGACCATTGGCCGTGGCGGGCCATGTGTCCCTGTTCCCTCTGCTTTTCACTCCAGCAGAGTTTCTCGTGAAGACTGTGTATACCATCTTCTGGCTGGTGTTGTTCTTGACGGCATTTGACCGGCTCGCGCCCGCGTCCAACAAGCCAAGGGTCTTCTTGTTGGACCGGTTCAGCACGCTGTATACTGCCGTGTCCATCCCATTAATCGCATACACGTCGCTGCTGCATCAAATCTTTTTTGGCAAGCACTACGAATTTCTGCCGCTCATGTTCACCAGCTCTTACGCGGCCATAGGAGTCGTCGGTAGTTGGGTTGGATTCATGGTGGTCTACTTTACTTCTTGACGAGGGAAGCATAGGGGAAAAACAAAAAAGAAGAAGAAGAAAACGAAGAAGAAAAATAAAGGAAAAATAAAGCAACATCACAAGTAATCTTTCAATCAATAGAAGCGACGGAGCACTCATTCGACTAGCTTCCTTCTCTTCCGATTCGTTTCATCGTTGCCGTTTTCGTTGCCCTACAATACGCGTAGTGAAAACCAGGGCTGCGCATCAGGAGATGATGTGGAATAAAAGTGGGGAATCTTCGGGCGGCTCCACGTGAGAAGCAAGGCCACTGCCTGTTTGGGCCAAGCAGTTTTGAACCATGCCAGCCATCAAGCACTAGAGCGCTCCGGCATTTGGTTGTCATGATGATTTTTTTTCCCGCGTGACGAGTTTGCGTAGGCCTAGACGCGTCGTGCGCAGAAAAATGGCTAGACGCAGACGCGCATCTGAATTGCTCTACGTTACGAGAAAATGCATAAAAATACTGACGATGGCGGATCTTTTCAACACGTCAGGACGTCCCCCATTGTGCTCAAATGCAGCCCAGCCCCGTCTGGAACATTTTTTCTGTTGCATGACGTTATTTCTGCGCTTTGTACGAAATCCGTGCTGGCGCGACAATGAAAATGCGCCTTTCGTGGACTCAATCGATTCGTGAGCAGCAGACGAGCAAAACGAGCCCAAAAACGTGGAGGAAAAAGTCAAGTGGCCGAGGGCAGGATGCAAATAACTTGGTTCGCGCGGACGACTTGTTTTGTGGAGGACTTGGCAAATGTGGCCTGGCCGTGGAGACGTTCGAGGAGGGAGAGCGCGCGGAAGCAGACGGCGCGGCCGCGTGCCGGGATCTGAGCGACTGGTGCGCGTTGTTTGGTGGGCGGGCGAGTGGGTGTGTGAGCCAAAGTGGCGGCTGGGCTGGATGGACGGATGCGCATCCAGCGTGCAAAAGGCGGCGGGGCGGAGAAGAACGGGCGAGAAATTGCTCAGCACGTTTTGGGCGGCCGCCTCGTCCCTTGACGCCTTGGCTCTCGTTCAGCCTCGTCATCGAGGTTGATGAGTATGTGGGAGAGAGCTTCCGAGCTCGGCAAGAGCACTATGCCTGCCGGTATCGAGTATCGACGCGTGCTTTGGTCATGGTTATCATGCTGCCGCGGTCTGGATTCATTTGGCTGAAAAAGAAGAAGAAAAAACGAAGAAAAAATAAATGGAAATGAAATTGGGAAAGAAGAGAAGAGATGAGAAGAGTGGTGAAACAGAAAAGAAAAAAAAAGTAACAGAAACGGAAAGAAAAGGCAACTGCAGACCTTGGTGGGCGGGCTCGTCTACTGCCAAGTACCTACCTACCAAGTTCCTACATCTACCACCAAGTGGGTTCAAGGTCCACGGTCCAAGGTTGCCGCGTATCTCCTTGGCATGCCCCAACCCGCTGCAAGGTATTTTTTCGCAGCGTGAACACGCGTTGAGCAACCTTGTCTGCATCGACGTCCCAGGCAACGTGTACCTGCGCGCATTGTCACCAGGCGAGCCGAGGCCGCTCCTGCCCGTTTCCTCGAGGAGGATGTGGTGTGATATGTTCTGCGGGTCCAGAGCCCAGAGTCCTCAAGCTGAGAAATTGACGTGGAATTGATTCTCTCCTTCCTTCCGTGCTTGACTTGACGGATCTCTGGTCCATCTTCCGTTCACGTCGTCCTTTGCTCTTTCCTCCCCTCTACTCCTCTACATTGCCTCCCTACTACTGCCTAAGTACCTAGGTAGGTACTTACTGCCTACCTACCTAGGTACAAAAGTACTTAGGTAAGTAGGTACTTAAAGTAAGTACGGTACCTTAAGTATCTTTCTGGGTAGGTACCTGCTTAGTACTTGGCAACTACCCTACTCGAGATATATGGGTACTCCGGTATCTACGTACCTAAGTACTTAGCTAAGTAGACTATGTACTCTTGCGTGGCATAACATTCTCTTAGGTACTTGCGTCAAGATACCTATCCGTCATTATAGAGTAGATACTTAAGTAGGTACCTACTTACCTAGGTATCTACCCATAGTTACCACAAGATAAGTACTTTTCCCACCAAGGTACCGGGTACCTGCTATCCAAGCCGACCGAACGGGGTATTCCTCTTTCCACCCGCCTCCCCACAGTTTTTCTGAACCCTGCCTCTCGTCTGGTCCCGGCGCCGTTCATCTCCCGCCTATGCTTTGGCTCACCCTAATTCTTTTTCCCCTTCTCCTCCGTTGCACGTCAACAACTTGTCGCGCGTTTTCCTCTTGCAACTTTTTCCGATTCCTCTCGAGGCCTGTCGCACGCCCCCAATCCACCATCGCACGCGCCACGCATTGCTGTCTCTCTTTATGCTCGTGTACTTTGCTTCAACTCCTCGCAGCTATTGGTTCGCGTCCTCATAGCCGCGTGTAAGTCGGCAAAGGACGCTGCAGACGACGACACGGATCGACGACGCACTTCACCTCTCCACGCAACCTTCTTGCTCTGGTGGCCCTGGAACGCGCACGCCGTTTCCCAGCCTGCTGCCACATGCTTTTTCGTTTTTCCTAGCCAAGATTTTGCCCAGCCCAAGTTCCTTCGCCCCAGTTATATTTCTTGTATAGCATTCGATCAGGTACTTGATTCACAATCGCTTGGTGTTACGTGCCTAAGCTTCCTTCTCTAGTCTCAGGATGGTAAGTCAGCACGAAGTGGCCGGTTGGATTTGGAAATAGACGGGCAGCTCTATGTGCATACTGATGCCTATAGCCAGGTGCTTTTTAAGCGGAAGCCCGTGCAGTTCCTGCCTCCTGTTGACATGCAAGACGAGAATACTGAGGTACGTTGAATTGGTTGCGGATCAAGCTTGAAACTCGGTTTGATTTTGCTTGAGAGAGATTTTCCTTTTCTGTTCATTAACACTCACCTGACACGCACGCACAGGTTTGGCATATACCACAGACTGGGGAGATATTTGTCAATTACGAAGACTATCTGAGCCGGTAAGCTATGCCTCCAAACATGTATATGCTCTCAAAATCACAAAAGAGCGCGTCTTTAAAAGTACATGTCTTTGATCCTTTGTAGCTGATCTGTGTTTATTTTCTTCTTCTTCTTTTTTTTTGGCTCTCGATAGAATGGATTTCTATAAGCAGGTAATTCATGCACTACCGCCTATGGCACACCCGTAGCTTGGCACTAATTAAAATGTACTACAGAGACGATTTAATGATCAAATAACTGGTCACTCGGGCCTCACGTTCTTTGAGGCGTTCAATAGTGAGGTTTGTTATTTTGTCCTCTTCTCTTTACTCCGTCGCACTTTTTACAGAACTCTCTCTAAATACCCATGCCTTGGCGCAGCTTACTGGTGGTCGTGAAGTTGAGGCTACTTTCCCAGAGGCTCTCAAAGGCCCCATCTTGCGAAAAGTTCAGTTTCAGACCGTGTCTCGGTTGGATAATCTTGTTGATCTCATCTTTGATGAGTTCAGACATGATTATTACCCAGGTGAAGAGGTAACAGTGACATTAAATGGAGGAGATCGTATACACGGTCTTGTGCGAGACAAGACAACATTTGGTCCCAGAATGCAGCCCGATGGCTCCCGCACCTTGCCTGTCACTCGCTATCTTGTCAATCTCAAGGAAACCGACGAGGAAACAATCGTCACGGATGAGCATATTGGCCGCGAGCGAGGCGTGTTCACCAAGGCTATGCTGCGTTCTTTTATCAAAAAGACGGTTATAAGAGAGGCCTGGACAGGAGCGCCATGGCTGGTGAAACACGACTACGCAAACATGTATCATATCGACACCAGAGTACCGCCTCATCTTCGATACGACATGAAGCTTCTGGAGCGCAAGCAACTTCAGGCCCAAAAGAAATGCACTGGACACGAAATAAACGGCCACGCACAAGCTGGCCCAGTGCGCCTACCGGAATTGAAACCAGCTACCAAAAGCCACAAAGGAAAGCAGAACCAACCTGGTTTCAAGGCCCCCAAATGGTATCTTGCTGAGTCTGTGAGTGGTATCGATGGAACGGAACTACATGAGCAGCAAGCACGCCAACCCACGCCACCGCCTCCTCCGCCTCCGCCCTCTCCGCCTCCCAAGTATCCAATCGAAGACTTGGCTCTGCCCCCGAAGGAAGGCAGTTTTCGACCTAGACTCAAATACTTGTGTCGTGACCCACCAGTCAAGATTGAGCCCGTACTCGATGAGTTTCATCCGTTTCAGGGCAAAATCAACATGGCCACAGTCGGTGCCTTTTTGGAAACATGGGACACATTGAACGTCTATTGCGAAATCTTTCAACTCGACTCCTTCACGTTTGACGATTTTGTCGAGGCCATGACCGTGGCTTCAGAGACGACACCGGTTCAATTATTTGACGAGATTCACTGTTCGGTCCTGAAGATTCTGGTTGACTCAGAGAAGGAAGGAGGCAAGGTTCGAATCACACTTCCCGATCTGGAAGATGATGAGAGTGATGAGGATGATGGTGACCAGGACGAAGGGGAAGAAGAGGACGAAGACACAGAGATGCAGACTCCTGAGCCAGAGGAGAAGCCAAAAGGCCGCGCCACACGTTCCAGCCTCGCTAAATTGGAAGCCGAAAGACTCGCAGCCGAGGCAGCCGCAGCCGAGGAGGAAGAGATACGCCAAGAACAAGAATCTCGCACTCGCGCCGAAGAGTTGATGAGGGAGTTTGACTGGATAGACCACTTACGGAAGCGCGATTTTGGCAGTGGCGGATGGGAACGAATAATTGTCGGCCTGCTACATCAGCTTTCCAAAGATGCCCGACATAAAGAAATCTGTGAGGAACTGCTAGTACAACTGGTACCGCAAGACACGGAACCCACACAAGAGGTTGTGCAGAAGAATTATTCCAAGCTCGATGTCAATCATCGAGTCATGGTGCTACAGGTCATCTGCCTTCTGACGATGCAGACCAAGGCTGTTCGCGGATATATGGAAGATTGCAGTGAAACGATGACAAAGTACCGCAAAGATAGAATTGAGTGGCAAAGACAGAAAAAACAGGCGTAAGTCAATCCATCAACTGGAGTAGCTCATGCTCCCCCCCCAACCCTCTTTTTTTCTCCCCTCTCTCTCTTTTGGCATTCATGCAGTAGTGACTGACAAATCATAATATATGTGTAAATAGGATGGAGGAAGTTCGTCAACTCTATGAGCAGCGCAGAGAACTGATTCCAGACGTAGACCCCGCTGACGAAGTCGACATGAGTGCTTCCAAAGAAGAAGACGACACGAAAATTACCACTGCTGACGAATCTCGCATTGAGAGAGAAGATGGAAATGAAGGTGCAAATAAGGAAGGATACCAGGCAAAGGGCAAGCGACGCGGGCGCCCGCCCCTGGAAAAGACGAAAAAGAAGGAGGCTGAAGCCGAAAGGGAACGCCGGATCAAGGAGAAAGAGAAGTTGAAGGGACAGGACAAAGACAGACCACAGGAGACGATCAAGTTAACGCCGCAACAGCAAAAGCAATACACCAAAATCCTGAAAGAGATCCAAAAAAGGGAAGAGATCATCAAGAAATGCGAGGACGAGGTAGCTATTATTGAGAACGATTTGCGCGAGGCTGATTGTCCCCGAACCCGAGTTTTGGGCAAAGACCGGTTCTGGAACCGATACTACTGGTTTGAGAGAAACGGCATGCCTTATGGAGGTCTCCCGACAAGCTCAACGGCATCGGCAGAGTACGCCAATGGATGCATTTGGGTTCAAGGGCCCGACGACATGGAAAGAGAGGGATTCATCGATGGGCCGGCCGAGTCACAGATGGAATACAAGGCCAAGTTTCAAATGACTGTGTCTGAGCGCAAGGCAAAGGAAGAAAACGGCACCAGCGTCTTTACCGCACGACAATGGGGTTACATATCAGAGCCTGAGGACGTGATTGCATTGATCAAGTGGCTGGACCCTCGAGGGTTCAACGAACTGAAGCTACGCAAGGAGCTCACGAATTATAAGGACAGAATTGTGAAGCATATGCAAAACAGGAAGCAATACCTCAACAGCGTCAGCGGAGTCGGCGAGACGGGCGACAATGAGGACGACAAGGACAACAGGGACGACAGGGACGAGCAGACGACGAAGCGCGTCAGCTCACGTATACGAGACAAGACTCCAGAGACGGCAAGCTGTCGCTGTCTACGGTGGGAGAACACAATGGCCCTGGATGAGCTAGGACATTTGCATTCGAACCCGCCGCCGCCACCAAGGGTCCGGAAGCAAACCAAGAAGCGCGACGCGCAGGCAGAGGCAGCCGGGCGCAGCTCTACCAAGTCCCGGCGGCGTGGTTGACATGAATTTGCTTTTCAAATATGCGAGATTTGGCATGTCGATTTCCGTCGAGTGCTCATTGGAAAAGGAAGGCGGTAACGGTACATGGATGCAAGCGCGGCGTTGGGAATACTTGAACACAGGCCGGCTCACACATGGAGAGTGCCTTTCCCACCCACCCATTTTTTGGCCCGCCGATTATTCTTTTTCTTTCTTTCTTCCAACTCCTCTCCTTCCTTACCCTTTTTTTTTGTCCCTTTTTTGTCTTTTTTTTTTGGGTCAGTCAATCAAAAAGCGAAGCTGATTGGATGCGAAATGGAGTTGACGGGAAATGGTTCTCAACAGAGGCGGATGGCAGCATTGGGCGGGTCAGCGGTGACGCTATGATTGCATTGTTGTTGGCCAAGCGCCAATGAACATGCTGTTGCACCAGGCGCCATGCACCAGGCACCAGGCACTATGGCAGGACGAGGATTACACAAAAGACATACATTGTAGAATGGGTTCTTGGCGCGCTACGAGGCCTTGTAGTATTTTGATGCAAATAAAGGTCCCTGATGCTCTGATGGAAGGAAACGAAACGAAACGAAACGAAACGAGACAAGTCGCAAAAGCGGAGCGGGGCGCGCTAAGCCATCAATACCAAGTACCAAGTACCAGTACCAGTACCAGTACCATCACCAGCAAAAATCCACGCCAGGTTGAAAACTCTATGAAAGCGTGTTGATGAGCGACTGCCGTTGCGTTATGCAGCAGATAACGAGGACTTGGCAGCAAAAGGCAGGAGGAAAAGCCAGCAAGTACTTGCCCAACGTGCAGGGTCCCTGGTGTCTCTGGGGTCCCTGGGTGGACAGTCCGACAAGGCGGCGGCGCCCCCTGCTGGTGATGCGCATTTTGGAGGAAGCCGAGCCCAAAGTTTGTTCTCGTTCCGTGCATCACAGCCGTTCGGTCCGCTCGGTTGCGACATGCATGCCGTCATCCGCCGTCGGTCATGATGCTCATCATCATCAGGCGGCCTCCACTCGCCCACAGATCCACATGTGTTCTTAACTTCCCTCGTCCCAGACATCTTGCACGGACCCAGACTGTTGCGCTCATTCACGACAAAACGCAGCGACTGGCTGGGCCGTTGTCCCGAGCAGCTGTCCGTGCCGATCAAATTTGCAAAAACCACGCCGTGATGTCCATTTCAGATGTCTGCTGGGCGCGCGTGGCACGGCACGGGTTCGGCGCTTACCTGGCGCGGGCCGAATGTGGACCGAGGCATGACTTTGGATGATGGAGGCGGCCGCGGACGCCTTTCAAGGACGTGGACATCCGGATATAAAGCTTAATCCGCTTCTGCTGGCGCATCCTTCATTCCTTGGCTTACTGCTCGTCCCTCGTCCCTCGTCCCTCGTCCCTTGCTGCTCCGTCGACCGAATTCTCGACAAGAAGGCGACGACTCGAGTTTGGACCTCGGCCCCGTCGCAAGACGAAGAAGAAGCCCTCTAGTACCCGAGCCTCATAGATTGACCAATCCATCATGTCTTCCAACGAGCTGCCCAAGATCAAGCTGTACTGGTACGGCCCGCGCCCCCTCCAGCCCTCTTTTTTCCCCAACGCAGACGGATGCCCCATTTCAGGAAGAGACGGCTACACACAACTGAAACGTAAACCCCCCCCCCCCTGTGACCGGATGCTGACAAGTTCTTCATGGCGCCAGGCTGGAACACTCGCGCTCTCAACGCATCGTCTGGCTGCTCGAGGAACTCAAAGTGCCGTACGAAATCGACGTCTTCCACCGCGACAAAAAGACTCTGCTCGCGCCACCCGAGCTCGAGCGGATTCATCCTCTGGGCAAATCCCCCGTCATTTCCATCACGCCTTCTCCCAGCGACGGCCAAGATGGCGACAAACCCATCGTCCTGGCCGAGAGTGGCTTCATGACGCAGTACCTGGTGGACCATGTCCCCGCGGGGAAAAAGTTGATACCGACGCAGTGGCGCGAGGGTAGGGAGAATACCATTGGTGGGGAGACGGAGGAGTGGTTGCGATATGCGTATTTTATGCATTATGCTGAGGGTAGCCTGATGCCGTACTTGGTGTTTTCATTGGTGCTGTCGCGTAAGTAGTCTTTTTCTTCTTCTCCCCCCCTTTTTGTCATGGCAGTTCTCCGCCTCCTTCCTCTCTCCCTTCCCTCGACACCTTCAGCGCTCTTCCCGCAGGGCCGTTGCCTTTCTCTGCACGAGTCGAACCATGGTGAATGCAATTGTTGTTCGGTAGTGGTCAAGATGCCGGGGAGGGAAAACAAAAGAAAGGGAGCCGAGAAAAGAAAAAGCAAGCCCGCAAAAGCTAACCATGGTTTTCTTCTTCTTCTTCTTCTTCTTCTTCTCTTCTCAGGCCTCAATTCTCCTCAAGTGCCCTTCTTTGTCCGCCCCATCACATCTCTCATCGCCAACCGCATCCTCGCCATGTTCGTGGCTCCCAACATCAGAAAGCACCTGGGTTTTCTCAACGAGCAGCTCGAGACCTCGAGCGGCAAATATCTCTGTGGAACGACCCTCAGCGCGGCGGATATCCTTATGAGCTTTCCGCTAATTGCGGGCGCCGGGCGTTTCGACGGACTCGCCAACTATAAAGGTGGTTCGTGGCGGAATGAGTTCTCCAGGGTGGCGCAGTATGTGCAGCTTTTGCAGGAGGAGCCGGGATACAAGAAGAGCGTGGAGAGGATTGAGGCAGTTGATGGCAAGTTTGAGGCGTCGTTGTAAGGCCGGGATTCGGAAACGGCTGAGAGTTTGTTTGTTTGATAGGTTGGATGTTGCACTGGGTAAGATGAGATGAAGAGACGACGACGACGATGATGATGACTATGACGATGAAATTGGATGTGCATGAGCCTTTTCGTTTCTCGGTTTCTTTTTATATGAGAAATATTTGCCTAAACGTCGTGCGCCTGGGCCTGTCTGAAAAGAAGTTGGATGCGATGATCGTCAGCAGCTCCAGACCACTTTGGCCCCATCGTCGTAACACACGCTGATTGGCTGGAAAGACATCGTACCCCTGCACTAACTACCAGGCACCGAGGCTCTCCAGACTCCACCTCGAATTTAAATAAATAAATATTAAAAAAAAAAAAAAAAAAAGGAAAGAAAAGGAAAAAGAGCATTGACCGAGTAAAAGGGAGCTTCATCAAACCACAAAGCCGACGAAATGTACGCATCAAGGACCGTCTGTACGAGATGCACCGCATCGCGCCTGCGACTGGCCGTCACGCCGATCCATCGAAACGGGACCGTGGCCTGGTTCTCATCACCAGCGACCGAAGACGAGGCGGCTCTCGATCGCGACACGACACTCTCGCGAAAGACGCACGCTCGCAGGACGACCCAGCCTGCCTCGCTCGGACGTCCGGCCCGGAAAAAGCTGGACCAGACCTCGACCGTGGCATTATTCAACGATGTGGTGCAGCGATCGGGCGCCTCAGCCAGTCACTCTGCTGCTTCTTCCCTCGGAGGATCCGCCGACGTGCCGTCTGCCTCGGACTATTCCCAAGAGTTTCCTGCGTTTACTTTGGGCGAGATGGAGGTCGCGGCCAAGATGAAGAAAATCTCGGAAATGTCCCTGGAGCCTTTGGAGAAACTACGGTACTTTGAGAAAAACGTCTGGGTTCAGGTCAAGGAGTTCCGCTGCCGCATGCCAAAACACATGTATCTATCGGTCTCGGCATTCTTGGTCGATATGTGTCACGCGATGGCAGAGCAGGGCATTACGGGCAACAGTCTGACTCTGTCGAGGATGCTTGGCACGATCGGCAAATGGGATCTCTCGCCACGGAATGAGCTCGTCTTGAATCTCTGCCATGTCCTCATTACCGCGAAAAGTTCGTCGTCCCAAAGACGTGTCATTATGGAAGAATTGCTGAAAATGTGGATGCACGTGTCGCAGTTAATGCGGCAAAGCCAGACGCAGCAGCCTGGTGAGGAGGCCGTCTGCCAATTCGTGCTGCCGGCCGTGGATGAGATCATCGACGACATCGTGAGGGCGTCCTCCCCTGACACCGAGGGGAAGCAAGAGTCGGTCCTTTATTCGCCGACAACACGAGCGTTGGCAAGCATCTTTATCCAGTTTCGGCTGGAGCAGGCCGGCGAGCTCGTCCCGGGCCTGTTGGCAACGGTGGCGGTGCTCTCTGATGCTCGGCTGACACGAGACGGCTCGCGCGTCCAGGTCCAGGCAGCACCATTGCTCAATCTCATCTCCATTGCACTGCAGCACCAGCCTGCAGAGGGATCATATATTCTAGACACGTTTTCCACCGGCATTCGCTATCCCCCGGCCAAGCTGGCAACGATCAAGTCGTACGTGACCGGTCAGTGGCCCGACATGACCAAACTGCTCTTCTCCAAGGATGCGAGCTGGCGCTACGATCGCTCTGCGCTTTCCCGGCCCCGATCGTCTGTGTTTGGTCTCCAAGGGATGCTGGGCCGGTTTAGCCGCCAAGTGCGCGCTGCGTACGAGTCCCGCGTCACGGGAGCCGTCATCTCCGTGTGGGAGGATCTCAAGGCCCAGCTGGTCAAGTACCCCGACCTGGGCCACCTGCTGCGCGAGGATCCCGATTTTCTCGACTACTGGGTCTTTGTCTGGTGCGCAAGGAAACGGCCCTTCTTGCTCCAGGAGACACTCGAGCTCATGCAGCAACTCCAGGTCCAGCCCACGATACGCACGTATACCAACATGATGCACGGATGGAAAATACGCAAGGACTGGCAGCGCATCGAAGCGCTCTGGGACAAGCTCGTCGAGTCGGGCATCAAACTCGACGCTGTCATCTGGACCGGACGGATCTCGGGGCTCATCGATGCCGGCAAGCCGCAGGCGGGCATCCACGCCCTGGCCGAAATGCAACACCTCTGGAACGAGGCTGTGGCAAGCACCGGCGATGTAGAGACCGCGGCATCCGTCGCCATCCGGCCGACCATCGAGGTGGTCAACGCCGCGTTGAAGGGCCTCCTTACCATCGACGGCCACGCGGCCAACGACCTTCTCACGTGGGCCGGCAGCGAGGGCATCGAGCCCAACGTCCGCACCTTTAACATTCTCATCCAGATGAGCTTCCGGTCCGGCAGCGAAAAAACGGCCGAGGGCGTCGAATCGCTGCTCAAGGCGATGCAGGCCCGCGGCCTGGAGCCGGACGGCGCGACCTTCACCATCATCCTGGAGGAGATTCTGGGCAGCATGGAGGGCTCGACGGCCGAAGAACAGGTCCAGGCCGTGGACCAGATCCTGGCCGACCTGCGGGCCGCCGGGCTGGAGCCCACGCGCGAGACGTACGGCAAGATGCTCTACGCCGTGTCCTCGCTCCCGTTCGGCGGCTCCGAGGCCGCCATCTCGGCCGTCCAGGAGCACATGCGCGCCGACGGCTTCTCCTCGTCGCCGCACACCGCCACCATCCTGCTCGAGCGCGCCCTGGCGCGCGACCCCTTGCCGCCCTACACGGGAGACTTGATCCGCTCCCTCCTCCGGAAGCACCGCCTCTCCAGCATCGACCAGGGCGACCAGACCCTCTGGGAGCGCGTCATGAGCGGCTACGCCATCATTGGCGACACAACCGCCGCCATGGACCTCTTTGGCCAGCTCGCCCGCGCCGGCCGGACCGTCACGTCGCTGCCCTGCCTGACGGACCTGCTCAGGGCCCTCCTACAGCAGATCTTCGACGCCGGCGTCAGCAAGCCCAGCGGCGCGGCCGCCCTCGCCAACGCCAAGCAGGTGGTGCGCGCCGTCATCAACTACAAGGTCAACAGCGCTGCCGTCGAGGGCCACACCGACCCCGATCGCGAGGCCCGATACTGGAAGCACCACTTCTGGTTCTTGGCCATGGAGAATTCCCTCATCGACTGGAGCACCGTGCCGCCCCATCTGGAGAGGATGCTGAAGGTGTCCTCGATGCACATGTAGCGGGTCGAGGCTATTTCCCAAAAAGAAAAAGGAAAAAGAAAAAGAAAACACCCTGTTATGTGAAATTCCGGTGCTGCCACGTTGAGCAAGTACCGCGCACACCACTCTGCACGTGTATACTATGTACAGTACAGTCCACGGGGGAGCATCTCTGGGTCGGTCACGCGTGAGGTACAAAAAGGAGATGGCTTACCTGGTTCTTGCCCCGTCTGGGAAGGACCTCGCGGAGTGGGGGGATGAAGGGGTGGATAAAGGGATGATGCAAGAGCTTTTCACCTTCTCGGTGATGCGATGCTGGCCAGGGTCGTCACGGTGGAAGGCTCGGGTTCAGTTTGTTCTTTTCCGGATGTCTATAGGAGATGTGTTTGTACGGGATGCACACTGCAAGCAGACGCCCGTTTCCTCCCGACGGCGTCCGCCGAGAAATGGCGATGCTTACCATGGGTCGAGCTACTACCAAGATCGAAATACACGGTATATAAAACAGGGCACTGTGCGTGGGATAATTAAAATAAACAAGCAAAGAAGGAAAGACAAAGAAACATCAAGGCTGGTCCATGGCGTCGTGGTCGTCTGCCCTCCTGTCCTCGTCGTCGTTCGCATTGCCCGGCTCCGCTGCCGCGGCTGCCGCTCCCTCTACGGCCTTGGTCCCCAGGATGGAGGATACCCTCTCCAAGCTTTCCACCTCGCTCTTGGTCGCTGACGGACCGCCGCCCTGCCACTCCCCGTCGCGCACCTCGCCCTGCGGTCCTAGTTCCAAGCCGACCGTCCGCTCGAGGAATTTGCGCGACGCGCCCTCGATGTACTCGGACCTGTCGCGACGCCACCAAGACTCCCTGGCGCCGGACCCGGTGTCCGCGCCGCCCGGGTTGTCGCTGCCGCTGTTGCCGTCGTGGTCCAGAGTCTGCAGCTGGGGGAGGAGAGCCGTCAGAGACGAAGACAGCGACCGGAGCGACTGCAGTTGAGAGAGCGCAAACTCGGCCGTCGTGGTGATGGGCTTGTCCGTGCCACCTTGTTCCAGCGTTCCCTTATCGCGCAGAAAACCCAACGCGCTCCCGCCGTCCTTGTCCTTGCCCTCGTCCTCTGCACCGCCCGCCTCGGCTTCCTTCTTCAGACCGCCGCCGCCGTCTCCCTCGGCCCCCGCGGAGGGGATGTTCAGGGCCTCTCGTAGTTTCCTCAGGAGCGCGTCGTTTTTCGACCGTTCCGCCTCGAGCGCCACGTGCAGCTTCTGGCTGGCGTGCAGTTGCCGTCTCAGCTGCGTGATGCCCCCCATGGTCGGCTTGTCCGGATGCTTGGACAGGTCCAGACCCGCGTAGTGCGACAGTTTGATGAACGGCCGCGTCTTCTTGTCAATCGTCAAGATGTTGTTCATGGTGTAGAGCTCGAAAATGTCAAAGTTCTTGTCGATGGCCGCGTTGAGAAGCGTTTCCAGCTGGTGCGTGCCATTTTCGATTTCGCGCTTGGCTGCTGCTTCGGCAGATGCTGGGGTCCCGTCGCCGTCGCCGTCGCCGTCGCCGTTTCCGTTTCCGTTGCCGCTGCTGTTGCCTGCGGCGTCTTTGGCCTTGGGCGTTTTGAACCCCAGCTTGGAAGGGGGGAGGGACAGGAGCACGCGTTCGACGGAATCGAGGGCGCGGTCGGCGAGGACATTGACGGTGTTGATGATGTCGTCGAGGAGTGCCTGAGGCGGCAGTATTGGTTAGGAGTACATTTTTCCTTCGTTTCTTTTCTTTTCTGCTTCTTCTTTCTTTCGTTTTCCTCTTCGATGCTGCTTACCACTGGTGGATACCCGAAATGCTCCGTCAGGAGGTCATAGTCGGACTCATCCGGCGTTGTCATGATGAGTTGGCGGTGGTGGTTTTATAAACGCTCGTGACCACGCGACTTGAGCGCGTTTGGGGCGATTGGCGATTGGCGATTCGCGACGGATGATTTGCGCCCCGTGCTCTCTCTCACGAAAGTCACACTCGAGAGAAAGCTGAAATGGCCGACTCGAAAAAGGGGCGCATGCCATCATACAGCCAGCGAGGACGGATGGTGCTGTGTCCCTTGTCCTTTTGCTGTGCAGCCAGCGACTGCCACGTTTTCTCCAGAATCTCCCATCCCGAGGCTCGACTCGAACAATTCCCATGAAGCGCTTCTTGGCGGCCGCAACTTGCCCCACCTTCCATTGACGGGTTTCCGTCTTGCGCGTGGGACGCGCGGTGGCGCACGTGATTAGGCAATTGTATGATTATTAAATCCAACCAAGAAAATGTATATACATACATGTATAAATAAAAGTAGTTATACGTTTTATACACTAAACAAGCCCTTACTATAATTGGTGTTACGTGACGAGGGAACCCGCCTAGAAAAGGAGGGTTCCTCCAATATTTAGGTAGAGGATAACTTTATTTATATATATAACTGTGCGTTTATGTATAACTTGTATATTCTCTCTTCTTACAACTCTTTATAACGCACTCTATAAGCTGTGAATGCCTACGATTTACGTGCCATATCTAGCACGGAACAGATTCCTTTGAAAAGGAAGAAATCCCAATTCATCACTATGTACAAATTTTGTCACCCCTTGCTACATTGCACACGTCTCCGTTCCGAACCATGGCATCATGACGTCCAGGAATCAAGATTCGTGACCGTGCAGCCCGGCTGTCCGGGTTCGCGACGGACGAGCCGTCCGATCCTGTATACTTTTTCCGAAGCGGCGAGTTGTTTCTCCACGGCGTCGGCCTTGGCGGCATCGACGGCGATGACCATGCCGATGCCCGAGTTGAAGGTGCGGCACATTTCGAGGGCATCGACGTTTCCTGCCTGCTTGAGCCATTGGAAAACGGGGGGCATGTCCCAGGAGCCGTAGGCGATGTCGGCGGCGAGCGTGTCGGGCAGCATGCGGGGCACGTTCTCTACGAGACCGCCGCCCGTGATGTGGGCTAGGCCCTTGATCTGGCCGAACAGAGGTAGGAGGCTCTTGACGTAGATGCGCGTGGGGGTCAGGAGGGACTCGCCGACGGTCTGGGATGCATCCCAGGGGGCCGGAGAGTCGTAGGCGAGACCGGCGTTCTGGACGATTCTTCGCACCAGGGAAAAGCCGTTGGAGTGGACGCCGACCGACGCCAGGCCGAGGAGAACGTCTCCTGCCGCCATTGCGCCTTGCTGCGGCAGTCTGTTCTCTGCCGTCACGGCGCCGACTGCACACCCGGCGGCGTCGTAGTCGTCTCCCTGGTACATGCCCGGCATCTCCGCCGTCTCCCCGCCGACCAAGGCGCATCCGGACTGGCGACAGCCCTCGGCAACACCCTCTACAAAGGCGGCGGCAGAGGCCTGGTCGAGCTTGCTGCAGCCGTAGTAGTCCAAGAACATCAGGGGCGTGGCACCTTGTACAATCAGGTCGTTGACGTTCATGGCGACGAGGTCAATGCCGACCGTGTCGTGCTTCTTCATGGACTGCGCAATCATGAGCTTCGTGCCGACTCCGTCTATAGCTCCGACAAGAACAGGACCGCCGTGGTATCCGCACTGCGAAAGGTCCAGCTCGCCCCCGAAGCCTCCAATTTCGGCATCCGCGCCCGGTCTCTTGGTGCTGGCGACGGCCTTCTTTATCCTCTCGACAAAGTCGTTGCCTGCTTGGATGTCTACTCCGGCCTGGGCATAGGTCATGGCCTCCTTTTTAGAAGCTCGGAACGCCCGATGCGCGATGTCCTTTCGGAAGAACATGTTGTCGAACTTGATGACTCCATTGGCAAGCGCGGCATACGAGGCGTCGACAGCGGCCCGTAGGGAGTCGCCCACGGAGTTGATGGCGATGACGCGCCCGCCGGAGGATTCGAGCCGATCGCCAACAAGCTTTGTCCCGGCGTGGAAGATGGTACTGCCTGCGGGCGGCGGCAGAACGGTCATCGGAGTGCCTTTGGCGTACGATCCCGGATAGCCCCCGGCAGCTACGACGACAGTTGCGCTGAATTTCTGTTCAATCTTCAGGTGGCAGTTGTCCAGGTAGCCTTCTGCGCACGCCAGCATGATCTCTGCCAAGTCGGTATCGGCTGACAAGAGGGGTAGAACAGTTTGCGTTTCGGGGTCCCCGAACCGCACATTGTATTCCAAGACTTTTGGCCCGGCGTCGGTGATCATGAGCCCGGTGAACAAGACACCACGGAAAGGTTGCCTCTCCCTCCGCATGCCGATAATGGTTGGTTCGAGGATGTCTCTGTCTATGGCGTCCATCAGTTGTTTCGTGGCAATGTTGGTCGGCGCGTAGCAGCCCATCCCTCCGGTATTGGGGCCCTGGTCACCGTCGAAGATGCGTTTGTGGTCTTGGGCCAAGGGCAGAGATCGGAAAGAATAGCCATCGCAGAAGGTGAGAACACTCAATTCATCGCCAACCAGGAGCTCCTCAATGACGACCTCGTCGCCGGCGGATCCAAAGGCTTTGTCGACCATGATCTGTTTCAACGCCTCCTTGGCTTCTTGCTTGGACTGTGGAAGAATGACACCCTTGCCAGCTGCCAGCCCAGTCGCTTTAATGACGACATCGTGAGAGACGTTGTCAACGTACTCGGCTGCCTTGTCGTAATCCGAGAAGTTCTCATAGGCTGCCGTTGGAATATTGTACTTCTTCATGAAGTCCTTGGAATACGTCTTGCTGCCTTCTAGACGAGCAGCCTCCTTGGAAGGTCCGAAGCAAGCAATGCCGGCCTTCTTGAAGAATCCCTCAACGCCGTCGACCAAAGGGACTTCGGGTCCGGGGACAACAAGGTTGACATGATTTGACTGAGAGAATTTCACAAGCCCGGGGAAGTCTTCTGCGGAGACGGATTCGACGTTTGCGACTTTGGGACATGACGCCGTGCCACCATTGCCCGGCACGACAAAGATGGCCTCGACACGAGCTGACTGGCTGAGCTTCCAGGCCAGAGCGTGTTCTCGGCCACCGTTGCCGATGAGGAGCACTCTGATGCCGGTCATTTGGGCCGACTGTGATACAAAGTATCGTATCGCGTCGCGTCGTGTGGCTGGTAGCAATCGGCGTTTTTCAAAAAGGCGGCCAAATGGTTTCTGAATTTCCCGTAGGGTTGTGGTTCAGTTCAAAGTATGAGCGAAGTCGGCGCAAACTTCCTCTGATGATTTGAGATAGTCAATCGCCAGACCCACTTATGAATTTTTTTTTCCCCTGTCAAAAACGTTGTCGCAGACCCGATGACGAACGACTTGATATTAGGTGCGGTGGTCTTTTGGAGAGCGACAAAGCTTCCAATCAGTCCATGCGGTGCTTGGACAATGAGAGGATACAAGAAAGTGATGGAAGGCAGGGAAAAAAATCATGGCGCCGGTGAAAGAGGGAACATTGCGGAATTTCTCCCCCGTGCGCTCCAATACAGTATCCCTTTGGTGCGCAGAAGGCTACACTCAGGTACCTCCCAATCTTCTTCAATAGCTGATTGGCTAGATTAAGGTGACCTTTTCAGTATATACTCTATTGACAATTTCACCCGATAAGTTTAGTAAAAGTTATAGAGAGTTTTAATAAATTCTTTTTTAAGCTCATAACTTTTTATATATAAAACATATAGTAGTGTATATAATGAAATAAGTAATTATGGAATTTAATTCAACTATGAAAATGTATATGCGTTTTATGCACTAAGTCGGTCTAACTATAGTCCGGCCACCAATGTGAGCGTAGCTCTGACTCCACCTATGCTCCCCGAGCAACATTACGTCATCTCCACTTTTCACCTTTCCACCTTTCACCGTCCGCCTCGCTCCTGCCAGACCGGCGGCCTTTCAGTCCGTTCCATGCGCGTCCCACCAATTTCGTACCTCGACCCGGCCCCTCGCACGGATATGCCCGTGAGGCTTCGTCTCTCTGGCAAATTTCTCCCTTGAACCTGTCTTCCCTTTTCCAAAAAAGAAAAGAAAAGAAAAGAAAAGAAAAGAAAGAAAGAAGAAATAAGAAATAAGAAAAATCAGGCGTGAGATGTGGCGGCACAACTCGACGTCGTTACCAGCCTCATTCATCCAGACATAATTCCATACTGTACAGACCAGAACCCCGCCCGCCCATTCAATCGACATCATGTCTGGCTTCAAGGAAGTTATGAAGAATGGTTGGCATCCCGAGAAATCGGGAACCACCATCAGAGGTTCCGTTGTGCGTCAATTCCGCGAGCACGTCGCTTTTCGACTTTCCTGCCCCGGACGCTAGACTCTCCGTCTACGGAACATCGCGTCGCGTTACGACAATCTGCTCCCTGCTGACGTACTCTGTGTCTCTCAGTCCAGCCTCGTGGGCCGCAACAAAGATTCGCCTTCCGAATCCTCGAACCACGTCGCTCGTCCGCTGTCGGATCTCAAAGATCCTGCCTCTTTCGCCCCGCCTCCCAGGCGTACCGGTCCTGGGCTGGCGCCCGCTGCTTCTCCTTCCGTGTCGGTGAAGCGCAGCGTCATTTCGAGTCCTTCCAATTACAAGATATCAAGAGTCGATCGGGCGTCGCATTCGACAGGACCCCAAGAGGAAGAGAAGTTACAACGGCCATCACTGCCGTACCGCGCAAATTCAACGGGCCTGTCAACTCAGCATCTGCCAAAGCCTCCCGCGAGACGAGATGGGGCGGGTGGCACGAGTTTTTCCTCGGACAGCGATATAGCAGGGACAAATGCTGCATCCAAGACGGCACTTGCTCCGCCTAGCCTGCCTCCTAGGTTGCCACCAAGACGCGCTCCAAGCTCACCAGGTGGAGAGGAAAAGGGCCAAAGCCTGCTCAATGGAGCCTCTATTAATAGACTCGGCACGGCGGGTGTCTCGGTACCGGCATTGGGAATAGGTGGCGGAGGAGCAGCAATAACAGGCTCCCAGGGTCCTACTCCTGCTCCAGCTGTGTCGGGAACTGGATCCGGGAAATGGGGTTCGCACGTCAATAATCTCCAGGGTCGATTTGCCAAGATGAAGAGCCCCTCGCCTGCCACTTCTGCTCCGGAACCTCCCTCTCAAGGCACAACATGGGCACAGAAGCAGGCTGCCCTCAAGACAGCCTCCAATTTTCACAAGGACCCTTCGTCTGTCTCCTTTTCCGATGCCAAAGCAGCTGCGGCCACGGCCAATAACTTCCGACAACGCCACGGAGAACAAGTTGCCTCTGGGGTCAAAACCGCCAACAACCTGAATCAAAAATACGGGGTGATGGACAAGGTCAGCAGCGCCTACGCAGGAACAGAGAACCCCCCCCCTCCCCAGCTGGAGAAGGCCTCGGCTGCGCTTTCGGGTGTAGCTGGGAAGAAGAAGCCGCCTCCTCCACCCCCCAAAAAGAAGCCTGGTCTTGCCAATCCTGCCCTGGCAGCTCACCAAGAGGGGCCGTCTCCACCCCCTGTTCCCGTGTCCACGAGACCGGCGTTCTGAGATTTGCAGAACGTCCACTTTTTCGTGTTGCCCGAGGTTCCCTTTCGGGCTTGCATCTCTTTCTTTCTTTGCGCCGAAAAGATTTACGGGCTAGCATCAGCATGGTGGCGTCTTCTGTTCTTTTCTTTCCTTTTTTTTTGGCTGTCTTGGATTTGTTGAAGAATAGCATGAAACGTAAGAGGGGGTACAGAAACCCCCGTATCAGCCGTCATTCACCAGTGCGCAGCCAAAGGAGCACATCAACATCAAAGGGTGAAAAATGTCCATGATAACGCGACGTCGCGCCCGCCACTTCCACAGCGATTTTATTCGCCAAAAGTCACAAGCAGGTTTAAAACAGCTACAATAGGCTCCTTCACTTCATGGCATTTCTTTTTGAGTTTGGAAAGCCTGCTTTTCGTCGCGGCGGTGGACGCAGCACTACTCTAGCTTTTAACCTTCTCCATCGTAGCCCCCATACATCGAAATCCTCATATACATATTATTTCCAGAAATTCGAACCGCTTTAGACCTTCATCTCCTTAAGGCCGTGCTTCCAGACGATGACATAAGGGGTAGTTCCATCCTCACGGTAGTTAAGAAGGACGACACTAGAAGGAACAGAGCAATTAGCGAAAACAAACGCGACAAAAAAAAGCGACATTGCGGGATTTCGTGTCATGACGGCGGCGAAAGAGCAAGTACGTACAGGCCATCAGGGTTCATGGACTCGCCAGTGTAGAATTCAAAGTCCTTGAACTTGGGCAAGAGTTTCTCCTTGACGTAACCCTGGGCACCCTTCTCGAAAGCAGTGATATCCTCGGCGGAAGCGCCGCGCGCCTGCATGGCACCCTTGACGGCCTTCATGTAGCCTAGAAAACAATATGGTGTAAGCAACCGGTGACTGTGCGGCGCGGCCCCGAAAGGCAAAGAAAAGGGCTTCTTCTTCTGCCTCGGGTCAGTTCAATCGCATTACATACCCTTCAGGTAGGCGAGGTAGCCCTTCTTGTCGAAAGAAGTGCTCTGGAGGCGGAAAGAGTGGATAATGTTGTTGACCTTG
Organism: Claviceps africana; assembly: GCA_018360145.1. NCBI lineage: Eukaryota > Fungi > Ascomycota > Sordariomycetes > Hypocreales > Clavicipitaceae > Claviceps > Claviceps africana. Next base: position 60,234 of record SRPY01000023.1, read on the forward strand.
ACGGATTGGTCCTCGACTCCCTCATCATCACCTCCTTCAGCGGAAGCGTTGGCACCAGTGTCTGTGTCCCACGTTAGTGAGTATTTACGCAAGCATGATTTGGCTTGTTCGTTGGGTACGAAATGTATGACGCGGAGCACTTGAGGCGGCACAGAGGGGAGCAAAAAGTGTCCAAGAACAAACGGTCGTCCCGATGGAATGCAAAAGGCGCTGGATTTTTTTTTTTTTTTTTTTTTTTTTCGCAACCGCATCGCCTCCGCGCAGGCATTCCCACGGAGCATGTGCGACGGCGCCGACTCTTCTCTTGGCATGGTTTGGCAAAGGAATGGGCATCCAGGTACGAGAATATATATATACGATATATGTATGTATGTCATGTCGGCGGTTCAATCGCCCGCTGGGCCCGCATCACCAACGCCGGCTCCTCGCATGACGGAGCTCCTCCGGCCGGAAAGGACGGCGTGCAAGGTGACGTGGTGGCCACGCACATTTCGCGGGGAGATTTCCCAAAAAAAAAAAAAAAAAAAAAAAAAAAAAAAAAAAAAAAAAAAAAAAAAAAAAAAAAAAAAAAAAAAAAAAAAAAAAAACATCCAACAAAACATCCAACAAAACGCACCGACTTCGCAGGCGCATCTCACCCCGTCTAGAAATCCAGCACGAATCACTGCATCCTCGCGCCTCTCATCGGCACCCAGCAACTCCTGGACAGAGGCGCCTCTTGTGCCAAGCCGAGCGGCCACGTCATCGCCGACGCTGTTTCACAAGCCGCATCCCTCGATCCCACCTCATGCGCCCGCGGTCCGCCGCGCCGTCGCCATCTCGGCACGACGCTCGGGTCTGGCTTTCCCCCCCAAAAAAAGAAGAAGGAAAAAAAAAAAAAAAAAGCAGGCTTGGTCCGTGCAATGGGCCGTCCAAGGACGTCTCGTTTCGTTTCGAGGCGCCCGACTGAGCTTTGTCCATTTCACCCACCTCTGCAAGTGACGTCGGCGCCAAGCCGGAAAGGCGGCCAACGGCAGCGGCAGCGGCAGCGGCAGGACACGCTCTGCATGGGGCATCCCCCTGCAGAATGGCAGTCGCATCATCCTCTTCCTCGGGGTTTGTGTCTATTCCGGTGCATGCTTCGCGGGGAGGATGCGGGAAGGGGAAGCATGGCTTGCACATGGATCCAGTCGTCGTGCGCCAACGAAAAGAAAGCATCGTGTCCGTCCGCCGACGTGACGCTTCTGGGGGAAAAAAAAAAAAAAAAAAAAAGAGACAAATCATGATGGTGCGTGATCCCACTTGGACGTGTCGCGGCCGAGCCTCCCCCTCCAGCCCGTCAAAGCCGCACCCGACAAACGCATCAAGACGGCGCGCGCCGACCACGAGGTCGATGCCGCGCCGCATGACCGAGGAACGGCTCCTCAGCCATGCAAATCCCCGAATCCGTTCCCTTCCTCCCCACGGCTCCTACTCCCCCTCGATCCCAAGAAAGGCACCACAACCCGTCCTCCATCCACGACTCCAACAAACACGCATCCAAGAACCGGGCCAAGCATAAATAGCCCTCCCAACCCTCCCCCTTTCCCACACCACATCCCCTCACAAACAACCATCAAGTTTCCCCGTCCCACGCCCCATCATCCATACCAACCATGCGTCCCTCGGCCGCCGTCCTGCCCATCTTCCTGGCCCTCGCGACCGCCAAGGGCCACAAGGAGTGCGCCTGCCACTCGTACAACGAGAAGCAGGGATGGCACTACGACTGGGAGCTCACAAAGTGGACTTGCTATCATGACTTTATGGGAGTGGTATGGTGCTCTTGTGGTGACGGCGGCGTTGACTCTTGTTTCTGACGTGTTTCTAGGCCACGTATGACCACGGTTCCGGACGTGTAAGTACAGTGCTTTTGTGGTCTTGGGTTTTTCTTCCTCTTCTTTCCTTTTCTTTTCTTCTTTTTTTCTTTTTCTTTTCTTTTTCTTTTCTTTTTCTTTTCTTTTTCTTTTCTTTTTCTTTTCTTTTTCTTTTCTTTTTCTTTTCTTTTTCTTTTCTTTTTCTTTTCTTCTTCTTTTCCTTTTTTTTTCTTTTTCTTTTCTTCTTTTTTTCTTCTTTTTTTCTTCTTTTTTTTTTCTTCTTTTCTTTTTCTTTTTTTCTTCTTCTTTTCTTTTTCTTTTCTTCTTCTTTTCTTCTTTTCTTCTTTTTTTCTTCTTTTTTTTCTTTAATGTTTTTATTTTTTTTCCTTTTTCCCTCTCTCCCTTTACACATCCTTATCAGCCAACAAAAATAGTGCATCGCCCGCAGGAGAAACTGGATCGGCGGAGACCGCTTCGAGCAAGACTGCATCCAAAACGGCGTCCGCGACGGATACCGCCGCTTCAACCCCGACGGCACCGTCGACCTCCACGACGCGCCCATCAAGGTCGGCGGCGCGCACTCCCAGTGCCAGCATCCCACCTGAGCGTCCCGCGGGCCCGGCCCGGTCGACAGGGACGTCTCCTTGGGCGCCGGCTGCGTGTGTGTGTGCGCTTGGCGTCGTCCTGAAGGGGCACGGAAAGGGGGCATGAAAAGGGGGCCGCAGGCGCCCAAAGACTCTTCATCTTTAGACTTGGATTTCTTTTGCTGCCAATTCACCTCTTCTTTCAAGCCCGTGCCGTTCTTCCTCCCTTTCTGCAGCAGATCCATGTGACAACCACTTGCCATCGTCGGCTGTACTACCATAGAAAGACGGCCCTCTCACTTGACGTGCTTGCGACGATTCACACCTACACATATATTGGCTCAATCACTCATCCACGTCTATCCACTTCTGCCTGACACTCTCTCGCTCTTCCGCTGCTCATCTTCTCGCCCAGTACATCACGCCTGTGAGCAAACACTCCGGTCACACAAAGTGAAACGCCACCCGCACCGCCCGCCCCTTCTTCTTTTTTCTTCTTCTTTTTTTGTCTTTTTTTTGTCTTTTTTTGTCATAAGCCTCTTCTTCATGCCACTGCGCGCTGGACCTCCGTCTCCAGCTTCTGCCACTTCAAACGGCGCCCGAGGCCCTTGGCTGAGTTCATATTCGTCCTTCTCTCAACCAAGCTATGCAATCGTGGCCGTGTGCATATCTCCTCGCCCCCCCCTCCCAAAAAAAACCCTTGCCTTCACGCCCCACTGCGGACCGCATATGCCTTCCTTGCCTTTCCACTGTCAATGATTGATGATACGCGTCCATGCTTTACTTTCCGTCTGCCGTCAACCGCTGCCACAACTTGCCATGTTGTCAAACATCCCAACTCGTCCACCAAGTTTCGCGGTAGAAAAAAGGTTGCAGACCCGAGTTGACACATTTCCAACATTCAACAGATTGTCCGCCGTACGCAGCTCGACGTAACAGCCACTCACATCCTCGCAGGGTATATCCATCGCAGTTGCATTAATTCGAAAAAAAAATCGTCAAGAAATCCGCGCTGCAGGATCTTCTGTTCGTTGGTCGTTGGAATAGTTCGTTGGTCGTTTGTGAGTCAACAGAAAAGTCATTCAAATGAATATGCACGTCATTATAAAGTCCAATACGTGCTTCCGATGCCAAGCGCCTATCATTCCCGAATGGCGTCTGACTTGATGCAAGTTGAGGCCGTGCACGCCCAATCGCGGACTAGAGTGAGACTCTGCCTTGAAAACTTCAGCAAGAGGGAGGCAAAAAAAGTTCAAGAAGCGAGACCATGAAGTCTGTGGCCACATAAATTGTTCAGGACTTCACCCGCTCCCATGGCTCAAAGTTTCCTCTGCTCGAACATGTCGGAAAGCCAGTGCGATCGGTTCATGACACTAGGGCAGGCGCTGTTCAAGCCAAGTCAAAACATTCCGCGGCATCCGAGAGCGCCATTCGGAAACGAGTTTCAACAGCCCGTCCCATGACACGGGTAAAGGCCTCCACGCGCCATCTATAAAAGGGAAAAGGAGAAACGAGACCACAGACGCCAAAAGAAAAAGAAAAGAAAAGAAAAAGAGAGAAAAAAGAGAAAGCAAGTCCGGCTCGCCGGGAACTCAAACAGTAAAGGGGTAGTGTTTCTGGAGCTCTAACGGGAAACAGAAAACGGCATCCAGGGGCGTATCGATCCAAGTAGGCCGGATGTGAACAATTTTTCTTTTCGGAACCAAAAAAAAAGTGGTGACAGGAACCGTAAACCAAAGGTTAAGGCCAAAGAAAAAGCTGCCTAGTGCCTCGCATGGGAAGGGTGCTGAACCTAGACGACGCAAAGTGGAGAGTATCGTCCGGTCAACACACACCTTCTACAGAGAGGCGCGAGGTCTGCCCACACAATTCATGCTCGTAAATCATGTACTAACAGGGCATGAGGAAGGCAGACGTGTGATGAATGTTGAATTTTATGCCACAGGGGCAAGGGAGGTACCGGGGGCGGCACCTGGGGCGGCGCCGCCAAGGTCGGCGTCGGGGACGGCCGCGCTATTGGTGTTCTTCTGAGGGCAGTCGCGGGAGATGTGACCAGCTTCGCCGCATCCATAGCAGGTCTTGCCAGCAGTGTTCAGAGGACCGCCATTGGGAGCGGTGCAGTCGCGAGAAATATGGCCGAGCTTGCCACAGGCGTAGCACTTCATCGCTTGCGCCTGGCAGTCGCGAGCGAAATGATTGGGACCACCGCACTTGTAGCAGGTAGCGGGACGGGGACCGCCAGCGAATCCCCCTCGTCCAGCAAAGCCGCCAGCAAAGCCACCGCGAGGCATGGGAGGAGCACCGCGACCCATGGCTCCGGGGCCGACGGGGCCGACGGGGCCGACGGGGTTCGGACAGGCACGCTAGAAAGAAAGAAAGAAACCTCCGGTCAACACGCGCGTGCAAAAAGCAATGCTGTCCGCGAAGATAGAGACTCACAGCTAGATGACCTGGTTGGCCGCAGTTATAGCAACGACCGCCCGTGGCGCTGCCACTCAGCCTCAATGTTGGGCAGTCGGCCTGAACGTGGCCAAGACCCTGGCAATGGTAGCACTGCTTAGCCTCAGTAGTGCGTGGCAGAGGGCAACCGTTGGACTCGTGGCCGGGCTGCTTGCCTTGACGAGAAATCCACGTTAGTTTGAGAACAGAAAGATAAAGGAAACGACTTGATCACAATAGGAGACGTCGTACAATTGTAGCAGAGGCGCTCGGAAGAGGAGCAAACCTCGGCATAGTGGCCCACATTGCCACATTTGTAGCAAGCACGTCGGGAGAGGGACGACATTTCGAGTATATTAGGTAGGTGTCTGGAGGTTCGTCTCAGTTAGTATTGCCTCACAGTCCTGTCGCGTGTCAGATCCCCCTGGATTCGTGATATCTGCAGAAATCATGCGATGGCCTAGCTTGCAGCCAATCATGCCTCAACCTGGTAAAAGAGCGACGTAACCGAGCGACAGGCAGACAAAATAGCTGCCCTCATCAAACGCCTATGTGAGGTATGACAATCCAGGGTTGGCAAATTTTGAAGCAAACCAGTATCGGAAAGCAGCATCCTGATGACCCTGTGCTTGGGATGGAGAGCTGCTTCATATCGCATCTCCAGGTGCAACGGAGCAAAAGAAACCCGTAAAGATTCCAGCCCCGCTTGAATCGTGTGGGCAGATGGCCAAACAGAAATAATCAGACACCATGTTCGATGGCTTTGATTCAAAAGACCAATGCCCCGAGCATTTGAAGCCGGTATTGAGACGACCAGGCACGTGGCGCAACGAAACGGTAGTCTGGTACGACAATGACGGGTGTCCACAACGCGTGTACACGAATTGAAAGTCGCGGCGCGCACGACAGTTGATGGCGAGATGCCTGATGGTAGAACAAAAGAATGTCTGTGGCGGCGAGGCTTCGAGAAGGCGACAGAGGCAACGCCATGCGCTTCGAGGCAGGTGGCGGACGCTACATGCGCCAGGCCCTAGGTAGTGAGGTTGAGTGTTTCTGAAACTCGACCAAAACCCACTCGTGATTTCCCTCGGTTGAGAAGCGGCGGCGCAAGGGTCATGGCGACGGAGTTGCTTGGGTGCATATTGCAGATGGTCGCAGAGCGGCGCAAAAGTCGCCAAAGTATGTTTTCGTGGGGCAGAGTATCACGAACCGAGGGGGCGCGAGGGAGAGGGGAAGAGGGACGAACGGCAAGCACAAATACACACCTTTGACAAGGACAAATAACACAGAGGGCTGGCGAGAAGCGGAGTCGGGATCACAAGTCCAGATGCGTGTCGTACGGGCGGGAAAAAAAAAGATGACGGTGATGATTCGAACTTCCTCGCGAGGCAACGACAACGTCGACGACCACCCACAAATCAATCCGATCTTGCAAAGACGAGGTTGAAGGGTCGAGAAAATTTTTGCATCTGCGGTAACGATTTATTTCGACGGCGGGGACAGCGCCTGGCCCAGTCGGCTATGGGGATGGCGATCAACGCGCGGCTGGGCCGGGCATTCATTCCAGGCACATGGCCACAAATGGGGCAGGCGCGACTCACACGACCCAACCTCTTCTCTTTCTCTTCCTCCTCCCCCGCCCCTCAAAAAAAAAACCCAGTCTTTGCACATGAAATGTACCGCCCTGCTTTAACCGTGTTCTCCCTAGCGTGCTATGTGAGGTTAGACCAATCATTACGAGCGGACGGCATGAGTATGGATCCGAGGACACTAAATATCCCCCGGTTTTATAAAAAGGGATGGGTATCTTATGTATCTTCCAATAGAGCTCCATCTCCTTCGTAGGCCTGCTAACAGCTCCAACCTGGAACGCATGGCTCGACTGCTAAGGAGGGGGTCGCAGAGTGACGGCTCAGAGCTGTGTGGCTGGAGTGGGGCGCTCCAGACTTCCTCCGCAAAAAAAGGCGGCTCTCGTCTCTCCATTGACAGAACGCTGTCTCGCGAGAACAGAACGGACGAGCCTCCGAGGAACCAGACATTTGCGCGACAGACACAACCGGGACCAACCGAATCACAACTCTCTGCATCGCTCATCGGAGACGAGAGACTCGCCGGCAACACGGACAGGCAATGTTAAAGACAGCCGTGTGAACGTGCTGCCAGGCATGTCACCCGGAGACGGACACCAATCAACACTCGCGCCACCCATACCAGGCGTCGACGGGCATGGCAAGCAACCATTGTCAGCAACAGTTGGCAATTATTCCATCATCGATCATGATGCATAATCACCTGTCGACAGTCAGGACCCAGCCAGTATCTTCTGGAAGCGCCAAGCCACCAGCACCATTGACCCGAATGCAAACAGTGAATAGCTTGCCTGCTTGTTCTAGCGTATGGTCTGGCATGGTCTGAAGTGGTTTTTTATTCTCCATGCCTCCGTGTTCCCTTGCATCTTCTTCCGTAACGAGGCTAGTTCGCCTCTCAGCCCTACGGTTCCTGTGCAGATAAAACTCGGTTCTAGAAACTAGTCCAATACGTCGCCGCTCTGCATCGTCACGATCAACATGTGCAACAAACTCGTGGAAGAAACAGACCCGTCTGATACAGCGCCTTTGCAAGTGCATGTCGCACATCTATGGCCCATTCTGGAACAAGATACCATCGACACACTGCAACAACACGCAAAATTCTGTTTGCTCCAGAGTTCAGTCGTATTTTCAAGTCAGGCGCGTATGAACTTTGGCTCTGGCCTTCTTCTGAGGCTGGCCTGTTCTCGCAAACAACGTTCTGCGGCCATTACGATTTAGTGATTCCCTAAAGATAATGTTGATGTCTTCTTTTTTTGTCTTGTTTTTATTTATATTACATCTGTTTTTTGCTTGTTTTTATTTTGGTCTTTTCTTTTATCCTCTTCTTTTCGCCAACGTCATCCGCTGTCGGTAATGGATGAAAGGTAAGCTGTACAAAGGTAAACAATCTGATGGACATGGCTTCCGACAGAATACGCTCTTTAGCCTTTGGTCTCCATCTACTCATATGCTTTTGTACATAATTACGTCGGACAATGATGCGCGACCTTGAGGCGCCAACGAGGAACCCTCCCGCCATGCCGTTGACAGTCTCGCTAGTTTTCCTGAAGCCAGCGCTATTGAGAGCACTAATCAGGCCCCAGAAACTCTCGCCTCCATTTAGAAATCACACTCCCATCTGAACATGTTCTGAGAACAAAAATCTGTGAGGTCTTGGACGGTGTACAAGAGAATGAAAACGTGAAGAAACATGCTTTGGAAAGATGCGAAAAAAATTAAGAAGAAGCAGAAGAAAGGAAACATGCAAATGACACACTTCTTCCTACATATCGTAAAGATGAAAGCATCCTCGGATTGTTACGGACTGGACAAGTGAAAACAACAAACAAAATAAAGGACACCAATCCATCCTAAGCGTGTAAAAGACTCCGTCGCCGAATCCCATAAAAAAATTGCCACGTTTTGGTCAATCGACAGGGATCGGGATGAGATCCGTTCATGGTCTAGGCAGGTCCGAGGCTTTAGCGGCCGAGACAGGCACGCCTGCGTGTGGAGGCGAGGCCGTGCTCCTTGGTCGAGCTTCCACGATGTAGGATATACCGTCTTCAGAGGCGTAGGATGGCGGACGTCGGAGTTCTGGACGAGGAATCGCGGGGGGGACAGATTCGGTGCGTTGCCAGAATAGGCGATTTGGATCGACTCTCTAATTTGAAAAGATGGGGAAAATCCGTCCCCCAAGGAGATTAGATTATGATACCATCTTTGGGAAAGTGGGAAGAGTGAAGTACGGCGTATATATGTCGTCTTTACTTGGCAAAATCTTTTTTTTGGGGGAGGGGGGGGGGGGGGGGGGTTAGAAAAATAAATGACGTACCACGCTCTCCCTCCATAGTCCATATGCAGGAGGGCGCGTCTCGCTTTCGATTCCGGCCGCTTCTTCGTCGCTCGCCAGGACCACGTGTATGGGCTTCGGTGGCACAGCGTAACCGCCTGGACGGGACATGTTGGGCAGGCATTCGCTCCGAGATCGATGGCTCTGCGAGACGAGCAGGCACAGGCGGATGATGCTGTAGCAGAAGAACGTGGTGGCGGAGAAGATGACGAGTATGATTACGATGGTGACGTCGCCGCGAGAGATGTGGTCGGTGAGGGCTAAGCCAAGATCTAGACGAGTGTTAATAGAGGCCAAAACAACAGGCCCTCATGGACTTGTACGGTTGTTCCTCGAAGTAATTCCGTATTGGTGGGCGGGCGGGCAGAGGGTGAGAATTGGACTCTGGGAGATGATTTTCTTTTCCTTGTGGGTGTGTGTACTGGAGGGGAGCTTCTGGAAAGACTAAGAGGGACAACAAAAAAATCAAGCTTCCTTACAAACTGCTACAAGACAGGCTAGGAAGACACCTGAGACGAAGCACGTCAGGATCTGAGACCGTAGCCGTCGGGATCGCACCCACGGGAAGCAGAGCAGAAATCGCTTAGGATGGTTTTTTGGGCCATGCTGCATGTCGGACACCGGCTCGTCTGTCGAGGGGGACGGTTGAGGCGGATGAGATGGGTGAGATTCTTCGTCCATGAGATGGTCCGTAGACGGTGTGAAGGTGCTGTTGGCGTGGGACCCCAAAGCTGTGGAAAGGCTATCTCGCGTATATGGATATGCTGGCGGGACAGCGGTGCGTGCAGGACATGAGGGCATATCTGGCGTCTGCTGTGACCAAGGCGTCGGTGACGGCAAGGAGCCTGGGGCGCCAGGCTCGCCATACCGCGATGACGAGATAGTAATGGTTCGAGCAGACGAGGCCGGTGATTTCCAACTCTCGCTGTTGTGAAATGATGGACTCTGCTGCTGTGTTCTCGCAGTCTTCACAGAGCGCGGCGAAATGGGCCGTCTTGGTAGAACGCCCCGCGTGCATGATGAATCGTTATTGAGCCCCTCTGCTGATGCGTGAAGAGACGTATTCGACCCCGCTTGTTGGACTTGATCAGGCCGGGCATGATACCCGTCTTGCTGTCGTTCCAGTCGAGCTCGCCGCAGTAGGTCTGCTCGAATTCGATCCATGGCCATACTATACTTTTCTCTGGTCTCTTCGTTCCAAGGCGGGCAAAACGGGACGACGGTCGTTCTTCAACAGAGAAAATGATGAAAAGGGGATTCAGTATCGCCTGATTCTCCTTTCGTCTTCTTCTTCCTTTTCTCCTTCTTTGGTTTTTTTTTCTTTCTGGATTTTTTTTGGTGTCAGATAGAAAGCAGCATTTTGGTGATTTAGAATATGAATGAGTATTAATTCTTGTTGTCCGCGAATGTCTGCCCCAGCAAGATCAAGGTAAAAGGGAACACCTGGATCAGGCGCTGTTATGCCGGACCAGCTGTAGTAATTGTACGACGTGCCGGCCGAGGGTCGCCAGGAAGCAAATCACGATAGGAGAAGGGTCTGAGACCCGACGGCGCCAAAAATCAATATGCGACTTTGCTGTTCCTTTCTTCGTGACGAGCTTTTGTCGTGAAGGCCGCGGCGCAAGAGAAAATGTCTCGGAATCCTGTCGACTCAGTATACAAGTGTCTGACTTGTACCCACCGAAGCAGAAGGGATGCGAACTGCACGGAGACGTAATGGGTAAAAAAGACGTGGGCTACGACGGGTGGGATGAAGGAAGAAGAGGGCGCAAAAGTCCAGGGACATGCCAAGTCCCTTGCGATGAGTCGTCCTCCCTCTCCCTTTATTCTTTCCCGGTCCGGTTCCTGAATCCTTAATGACGCTGCGATGATTATGGAAAAGAAGTCCTGTTGCGCAAACGGACGGATCTGGCAAAGTCGAGGGCAGGATTGCGCCCGATCGTGGATCAGGAAAAAAGGCGCCAAGTTAGTTCCATTATGAAGACTGAGACTGGATAGGTTGGCCCTTTTAGCTCCATGACGGGACAAACGCGAGGTTCGATGCGACCTTATAACTCGGCCGCCTTTCTGTTGCTCCGCCGCCGCTGGTGAATCGACATCGTTGGCTCCAACGCCTAACCCAGGCCGTGAGACGGGAATGTGGAGACATGACTGATGAGCAGGCGAGCAAAGTCAAAAGCTCCCGGACCTCAAGTAGGCACGGAGCACGCCGTAGTGCCTCGCAGCGGCGATCAGTGGATGGTCGATGCTCCGGGAATCAACTGGCGAACAAGAGCACCGAGAAGACGCAGGGCAGAGCGTTGTGTCATGATGAAGCCAGAGGCGGCCGACTCGAGTCAAATCCGTCAAGTATTTGTGCTTTGTGTACATAGAGTATGTATGTACAGCAAGTACCAACCCACCTACCATGTACGTGCATATACCGGCTCGTTCATGTTTCAGCATCCCTGAGCTGCTGCCCAATCGAGCCGGCGACAGATGCAAGGACGCGTGCGGCCGGCGTGCGGCCGGCGCGCAGCTGGCGCGCAGCTGCCTAGCAAATGCCAGGCAGATAGATGCTGATGCGGCGGTCCCAGCTGTCCCAGCTGTCTGTGCCCCGCCCAACTGTCAACTGGTGTGGCCGCGCTGGTCTTCGCGTGCTGCCAGCGCCGAGCACTCGTGGCCAATCATGAAGCGCTGCCCTCGACGACATGAAGGCTTTCGCCAGACTTCTTTGACGAGACTCACCCGCTGCTCTGTTTCTGTGCCACATTCCACCATTGTGTTTCTACGCTGCAAACAAGCAGTCAAAATGCAGTACAGCTACGCAACAGGTCTATGCCGTCCAAACTCTGATATCTCTGTCACGAGTGCGGCAATCTCGCATCGTGCACCGCACCGCACCGCACCGCACCCGCCCTCGCCTTGAAGCAATGAGCCAAGTCTCCGTTGCCAGGGCTCCACCGCGCGTCCGGGGTTCAACGATGGGCAACCGATCGAGCTCGGCAGTTGAGTGGTAGAGACGGGGAGCTTACACACCACCTCGCACCATTCGAAGCCAACCTTTTTTATCGTGGCAACGCCCGCCCGAGATCCGGTGGATAGCGTCCTGAAGATCGAGCTGCGGGGTTTCTTCCACGGTTCCACGCGCCCTGTGTACCGGACAAAATTTGCCATGGGAGAGGGACGGCAGAGGGGTTCATGTTAGAAGCGAAAGCCGTTTTTTCTTGACAGAAAACGAATGGAGGTGTGGCTGAAAATTCGGTTTCTTTTTAAGGGGATTTTTTTCTGTGCGTGTGTCTGTGTGCGTTATCAAAAACAAAAGTCACTCCTGGCTTTGGCCAAACGTGGCGACGCCACAGAATCTAATGCCTGACCTGATTTATTTTAGCATGCATCACAGACGGAACTACCATTGTCGCTTCTTCCCGAAGCTCGAGTTCTGTGAATGCTTGTAAAGCGGTGAATGAACCACCGGCGACTCAATTCGCAGACCCCCGCCTGTTGGAGCGGGGAAAAAGAAAAAGGCACAGCCCTAAATTTTCCTGCTGATTTACGGACCAGAAATCAAGGAACAAGGAGCCGGAAAAAATGGACCTGGTGGAAGAGGGAAGACGAGACGGCCACGACCACGACCACAAGGGCATGGTCTACAGCTACGACGATATCGCCCTCCTCCCATCTACGACGGCTCAGGGAACCTATTTCGGGGGCGTTGACGACGATGTAGAGAACCTGGATGAGTACACGGAGGGTGGTTATCATCCGATACACATGGACGATTACCTGGGCCGGGCCCGGGAGAAGCGGTACCGCGTGCTTCACAAGCTCGGGCATGGCGGCTTCAGCACCGTCTGGCTGTGTCGCGACGAGCAGCTGCGCCGATATGTCGCCATCAAGGTCATGACCGCCGATGTGTCGCCCGGCCAGGTGGCCGAGTTGTCCTTCATGCAGCAGCTGGATCGCCGCCACCCGGGGGCTCGATACGTTGCGCTGCCTCTGGATTCCTTCGAGGTGAATGGGCCCAACGGCACGCACCAGTGCCTGGTGCTTCCGCTTCTGGGACAGGCGAGCTCTCCGGGGCTGTGGCATCACCTCGGGGATCCTGCGCCTGTTCTACGCGAGCTGTGTCGCCAGGCGGTGCAGGCGCTGGATTGCCTGCACAAGAGCGGCATCGGGCACGGCGGTACGTGACACGATGCGTTTTGAAAAAAAAAAAAAAAATCACACCCAATGCGTTGCGGAATAGCAGACTGACGTTGGCCACGGACAAACAAAACACGTCTGGGTGTGAGGGGGAACGAAAAAAAAAAAAGACTTCCGACCTGCCAACCTCCTCGTCAAGCTCCGAAACTTGGACGCCCTCGAAGAGCACCAGCTCCTCTCTCTGATAGGGAACCCCGAGCCCGGCCAGGTCTTCACTTCCAACGCCAGAGACGACCTCCCCGCCAGCTCGCCGCGGTATCTCGTCCCGGCCGCGAACCTGGCCAGGCTTTCCCCCACGCACATGGTGCCCGAAATCGCCCTCATCGACTTTGGTCAATCCTACCTCGCGTGCGCTCCGCCCCCCGACCTCGGCACCCCGGAATGCTATCTCCCGCCCGAGATGCTCATCGACGACAGAAGCGACCCCGTCGGTCTGCCCTGCGACCTCTGGGCCCTCGGGTGCACCCTCGTCGAGATGCGCCTCCAGATTCCCCTCTTCGACACGCTCTACGGCCCCGACGAGGTCCTCGACGAGATGGTGACCTTTTTCGGCAAGTTCCCTCCCCACTGGTGGACGAGGTGGAAGCAGCGCGACGAGTACCGCGACGACAAGGGCGCGCCGCTGCGCACGAGGATCGACGTCGACGGCGAGGGGTACAGCCTCGACAGCGTCCTGAGGGGCACTCGTCACGTCATGACCACCATTGACGGCGTGTTGCAGGTCGTCAAGACGATGGGCTTTCCGGGGGACGAGATGGAGTTGCTGAAGGACTTGGTTCTGCGGGTGTGTGCCTACGCGCCTGCGGACAGGATGGACGCGGAACAGATGTTGCAGCACGCGTGGTTCCAATGACGACTTTTCTCTCCCCTTTTTTTTTTTTTCTTCTTTTTTTTTCCTCTTTTCTTCTCTTGTGTGAGCGTGTGTGGGCATATCGCATCCATCCCCGCCGAATCCAAGACGAAATAGCAAAGCATCCCACAAGTGCCCCCAACCGGAGGACCTCCACCAGAGTCCCATGTCCACCAGCAAAATGTCCATCCCGACCGACATGCCATTTCCCCCATCCAGCCATGTCGACAAAGCCGTGCCCTCATTTCCCCCTCGCCCATTCCAAGTCTCCTGCTCTGCTTCTCTTGAGCAAGTCCCCGTCTTATTCTCTTAATCAAGTCCCGTCTCCCCACGACAACCCATCCTGACTCCCGCGTTCCGTAAAACAAAGATCCCCAGCATCCTCGCCCGTATTCCGCCCACCGGCAGCAAAAGACCCCCAGCAAGAACCCGGAGCAAAGCACATGCGTCCCACCTTTCCGTCCCGGCGTGTGCCCCGCGAGCGTCCTGCGTGGCTCCCCCTCGCCTTGGGCCCGTGACGAGGTTACTATGTGGTGATTCATTTTGTAAAGCACGATTCGTCACCGGAGAGGTACATTGGCAGAGAGTGGTCTGGTCGAGTACATCATCAGGGGATTTTCCTTTTTCTTGTTGGCACCCCGGTCACATAAGAGCAGTCACGCATCTCGTACATGCTTTCATGATTCGCATCGTCAACGCGGGCGGCGGTAGGACGCGTCTATTCGACTAAGGCTAAACCTCCCCACCTCTCAGAGCCCAATGCATGGGCCAGTCGGCTCTGCATTGGCAGGCATCAATCCGTAGGGCTACCATATCCGTTCATCATGGCCATGTTCCGTCTTCCGCCCTCCTTCGCCGCGCCCCGTACGTGCTTGCGGCTGACAGGTGCTGCCGGCAACCCGGATTCGGGACAAGCAAGGGCTGCCGGCCCACGTCGGGGCGTTCCTATCCGGGCGCCGATAAGTGTTTCCAATAGACGCGAAGTCGATATGCTTGATACGAGGCCTGAGACAAGACCCGTCGAGCTACGCCAATCTGCTCTGGCCGTCGTCTTCTCCGAGACCTTCCTATATACACTGTTTTGAGATGGCCAACCAAAGATTGCCGACGGTTCGAGAAGGAGCAAAATCGACTCATCACTTCAGCTCGCCCAGCAGCATGGTTCGGTCGGACGAAGCGGACAGCACTATCGTCGAGGGGAAGGGGGAAGGGGAAGGAGGGGAAGAGGCCACGAATTAGCAAGAGGAAGTCATGCCCAGCATATCAAGTCGCGCACTCAACAGACAATGACTTACAGATTGGCTCTTTTCCGGGCGCAAATTCCGCCGAGTTGACGGTACCCTTGTGTCCAGGCAGTTTGTACAGCATCTTGCCATTCTCGCTGGACCACACAAGCACTGTGCCGTCTGCCGACGCCGCCGCAAGCTTCTTGCCCTCGGCATCCCAGCTCACGCCCATGAGGTTCTTCTCAACACCGGCGTGTGCGCCGTCAAAGGTGCGGATGTGCCGCTCGGTGGGCGCAAAGGGTCGGATGTCCCAGGTTCGCACCGTCGAGTCCATGGCGTACGAGGCGAGGGACTGCGCGTCTGGCGATACTTTGAGCGACATGATGGTATCCGAGTGTCCGAGAAGAGAGTACACGACGGCCTTTTTGCGCAGGTCCCACACGCGAACGTCGTTGTCGATGCCGCCGGAAAACATTTCGTTGCCGGCCTGCGACATGGCGACTGCGGTGACGGGGAAGTCGGTCTGGATGTAATCGACGGCGTTCTTGCTGCGCGGGTCCCAAATGGAAATGGTCGAGTCGTCACTGCCGCTGATGAGTACGTCTTCGCCACGCCGCGTGACGTCGACCGAGTTGATGACTTCTTCGTGCCCGACGTATCTTCGTATCCTGGTGCCGGACGTGAGGTCCCAGCTGGCAAGATGCATATCAGCCGACGCCGTGTACAAGATTTCCGAGTCCCGCGACCACTGGAGGTCGAGGATGGCGCCCTTGTGGCCGTTGAGCACGCCGTAGTTTTCGCAGTCGCCGTATGTTCTCCAGAGCACTGGTGGCCGGGGAAAGAGTGAGCTGCCGGTGTCGCCAAAAAAAAAGCAAGAAAAGAAAAGAAAAGAAAAAGAAAAAGAAAAAGAAAAAGAAAAAGAAAAAGAAAAAGAAAAAGAAAAAGAAAGAAAGACATACGGATGCTTCTGTCCATGGAGCCCGATGCAATCAGATTCCCCGTCAGGTCGAACTTGGCTGTAAAAATCTCTCCCGTGTGTCCCGACAGCTCCATGACGGGAGCTTGTAACGCGCTCGTTCTGGTGCTCTGTAGGCGGCATCAGCTACGCGAGTGACAAGAGCCATGGCCAAGCGCTACGAACCGTCTGTACGAGGGCGCTGCTGGACGCATTCAAGCGCGCCAGGGCTCCCTTTGAATTGCTGACATTCTGCCTCTTGACGAGCATCTGAGACGAGTTGGGGTCGTCCTCGGCGGGACGCTTCTCGGCCGACATGGCTGACGGGTTTCGGGCGCGTGTGCGGGCAGGCGTTTGGACGTTTGGGCGTTCGGACGGGGGATGCGACTGCTATGTTTCGTCTGTCTGCGTGATGCGAGATGCGTGATG
Source organism: Claviceps africana (assembly GCA_018360145.1). NCBI lineage: Eukaryota > Fungi > Ascomycota > Sordariomycetes > Hypocreales > Clavicipitaceae > Claviceps > Claviceps africana. The sequence goes on from SRPY01000023.1 coordinate 76,658, forward strand.
CGCGATGCGTGATGCGTGATGCGTTGGCGAGTATCGCGTCTGGCGTGCGACGATGCTGCCAGCGGGCATGTGGGGTTTCTGGTCTGGTCTGCTACAGCCTACAGCCTACAGCCTACCACTGGCCCCAGGCAGGCAGGCAGGCAGCTCCCATTCATGTCCGGGTTCCATTCAACACGTTGTCGGTGGCCGGGCCGGCGGTTGTTCCCCGTTCCCCGCCCACCGTGCGGTGCTGCTGCCTGTCGGCCGTGTGCGCGCCAAGCCCGCCCACCTCCATCCCATCCCGCGCCATCGGCCGGCCAGGCACAATGTAGTTTAGACGACAGCGAATTGACCGCACGTGCATCCCAAAACACCACCAAACACCGCCCGCCGAGCCCATTGCCATCCATCCCACCAGCCTCGCCGCCCCAATCCGTTCCTCGCGCTTCCAAACAACCCCCCCCAAGCGAGGCCTCCTCCCCAAGTCCCAACCACCACCATGGCCGCGAGCAAAGCCTCCCGCCTGGGCGAGGAGTACGTTGTTCCCCGTGCACAATCCCACGAGCCCGCCTGACTGACCCTGCCCCAGGATATGGAAGTAAGTCCTCCCTCGCCGTCTCGCCAACATCTCCGCACCTCACACCGTCGACTCCCCCTCTCCCCCCCCAAAGAAGAAGCACATGATCCATATCCCTCTCCCTGACATTCACGTCTCCCCGCCACAGAACCCGCATCGACAAGGTCAACGCCGAGCTCGTCACCCTCACGTACGGAACCGTCGTCGCCCAGCTCTGCAAGGACTTTGACAATGACTACCCCGAAGTCAACAAGCAGCTCGACAAGATGGGCTACAACATTGGTCTGCGCCTCATCGAGGACTACCTCGCCAAGTCCAACACCATGAAGCGGTGTGCCAACTTTCGAGAAACGGCCGATATGATTTCCAGGGTAAAACGCCTTCTAACCCCCCGGATCCAAAAGAAAAAATTGTTGCAAAAGAAAGGGATCAGATTGTTTTTTTTTCTTGTTTCTTTCTTTGTTTTTTTGCGAGTTGCGCGCCCCGCTAACATCGACAAAGGTGGGCTTCAAAATCTTCCTCAACATTACCCCCCACGTCACAAACTGGACCTCGGACAACAAGCAATTCTCCCTCGTCTTCGAGGAGAACCCCTTTGCCGACTTTGTCGAGCTCCCCGACGACGGCCGCGCCCAGGACGAGCTGTGGTACTCGAATATTTTCTGCGGGGTGCTCCGCGGCGCGCTCGAGATGGTGCAGATGCAGGTGGAGGCGCATTTCATAACCGACGTGTTGCGGGGAAACGACACGACCGAGATGAGAGTCACCTTGATACGGTATATTGATGATGAGTTGCCTCCGGAGGATGACTAGCGCAGTCGGGAGAAACAGGCGGTTTCGCCACTCTTGGCATGGCATATTTTCCATGACTGGATAAGGGGGGAAGGCGGGGCGTCTAGAAGGGTCGGGGTAGATGAATCAAATCCAGCACTGCTCTGTACATGGATCGTGGCAAGCAAGAGGTAAACAAAACGGTGGACTCTGTCCTCCAGCATGGCAAAAAGAAACTCGGATTCATCTGTTCGCCCTGTCGTTCTGAACCCCTTTTTTTTTTTACCTTGAAAACTACAGATTGAGTAGACAAAGGCGGTTCTCAAATAGCGAGTACTGGATGAAAAAAACTCCTTTGCCGGTACGGAAAAAAAAATGTATATGCACTTTACGAGGGGGGAGGGAAACCGCTCATGAGATGATGCAAGACAGTCGAACCATGTCATGATATTGTAAAAGACCTGTCGACGTAAACCAAGCAGAACAAACATGGAGACCGGGATCTGTACTACCCGCATCCCGTCCTCTTGAGCCGAACCATCAAGCGGTTGTCCCACGACAAAAAAAGAACCAAGCGTACCAGCAACCCGTTCAGAACCTGTCCTGTCCTGTCCTGTCCTGTCCAGAGCTGACCACAAAATAGAAAGAAGGCAGGGCAAAACCAAGTGAGTTGGAAGAAAACCAAATCGTTCGAAAGAAAAGAAAAAAGAAAAAAAAGGATAGAAAGCCTGACCAACAGTGGAGGTATAACGTTGACATGGAAGCACAACCCTTTCGGTTTTGTTTTGTGTTGTTTTTTTTTGTTTTTTTTTTTTTTGTTTTTTCGCCGTAACTTCCACGTCTCACCAGAGAGCCCAATCGCCGCCAGCCGCCACAATATAAAAGAGAATAATATAGAGAAGTAGAGAAGTGAGGGGGTACAAGAGAAAGAGAAAAGAAACAAGGAAAGGAAAGGGGGGAGGGGAGAAAAAAAGGAGAAAGCCCCACTTGAACGCCATGTCGGAGGATGCCTGGCCAGATTAGAGTTGAGTCGGATCAAAACGAAATACGAAGAGGAGAAAAAGAAAGAAAAATGAGAACATCCAATCAAAAAAGACCTCCGTCGTCTTCTTCTTTCACTTGTCTTGGCAAGAATGGCGAATATTCCTAATCGGCGCCAATCTCACCTCCTTCCATGCCGGGGAAAGTACCGTTAAAGTCAAAAGGCTCATTGGTACCGTCGCCGTCATGGAGGAATGAGTCAAAGTCGAAATCGTTCAACACATCCCCAGAATGCAAAGGATTGGCAAGCTCTATGCCAGGGAATTCCATCTACCCATACAGTTTAGCACAGAGTGTTTGAAAGACGAGACACAACGGACAAGCTTCGGGTGGGGGAGAGGTAGGCTTACCATGCCAAAGTTGCTGTCCATCAGGCCGTTCTGGTTCGGATCATGAGGTTGAGGCGGCACTGAAGACGTTCGAGGTGCTGACGCAGCAGCCGTCGTAGCCGAGGTCGGGTTGTTGCTGGCGTTCGATTGTCCGGCGCCTCCGTTTTGGGCATTTTTGTTGAAAGCTGCATTGACCGGCGTGGCCGGCGCGGCTGGTGTCGTCTCTGCATCGCCGCCAGCATTGTCTCCGGCCGGTGTGGCCCCTGCATTGTTGTTGGCATTTTGACTAGCCTTCTTGGCTGCCGCAGCACGCTGGAAAAGATGGTCAGCATCAAAAAGTATCCAGGGGGGAAGATGTGTGAAATCAAAAGAGTTTCCCGTAAAACAGCATAAACAGCGCAACGGCACAAAGAGCACAAACAGTGGGTAATAAAGCGCTACTGGAGGGTGGAAGCCGCATAGTGGTGACTGGTAAAGGGAATCTGTACCTTTTCCTTTGCAGCCTTCGTCTCCTTCTTTTTAGGCGCAGGTTTGGTGGACTGGCTCGGCGTAGGAGGAGCGGCAGCTGGCTGCTGGGGAGAAGCAGTCGTCCGGTTGTTGACGTTGTTGGTGGCGACAACGGGTGCTGATGGTGGAGGCATCGACCGCTGCTGAGGCGTTCCTTGTACCTGCTGGTTCTGCGACATTCCTTGAGGTCCTTGACCACCATTAGGCGCCTGCTGCCACTGGCCCGGAGCGCCCTGGCCTCCGGGTTGCTGGACAGGCTGTCCCTGGCTCTGCTGCATCTGACGGGCAGCCATCATCTGCTGAGGATTCATCTGGCCGTTGAAGGGCTGGCCAGGATGGGAGCTGGGTGGGCGCATGCCGTTCATCTGCGCCTGGGCAGCGGCGGCCATGGTGCCCTCAACACCCGATTTGAAGAAGTGAGGCGCCATATTAGGGTCGACCTGGCTGCCCATGAAATTCATTGCCGGATTGGGCAACTCACGGGACTGGCCACCTTCGGGCGGGACTGGCGAAGAAATGCCAGAATTGTGCATCTGGGGCGTTCCGCGCTTCATCTGCTCTGAAGGGTTAGGCGAGGCCCCCGATCGCATGGCCTGCGGAGAAGCTTCCGGTAAATGACCATTGGGTCCGGGCTGACCATGTACCCCGGGGCCACCTCCCTCTCGAGGCATACCAGTAATGGATTCCTGCTCGGTGCGGGCCATGAGCAGACGCTTTTTGTTCTGCTGCTCAAGCAGCATCAATTGCATTTGATAGTCCTGTAAGGCGTGATTGCTGCCGGCGGGTGCCTGAGCGCCAACATGACCTGTTCGAATTCCTCCAGGACCAGCCATCTGTCCGTCTGGGTTGTAGTAGGCGCTCAGGGCCGTACCGTCGGGACCTTGTGCCATCATGGGAGAGCCCTGGCTCTGCTGGCCGCCCACGTTGGGCAACTGCTTATTCCCCATCTGCGTCCCATGGTGTTGCTGCAAGTTCTGGGAATAGGTTGCGATGGACTTTTGCTGAGCTGCCGGTGGAGCGTTGATGAATTGTTGGAGCTGCTGTGAACTGAGTCCGTTTGGATCGATGCCATGGGTGTTGAGCAGCCGGTGCGCAGCGGCTGCAGCCATGGACGGATTTGGCTGCATCTGCCCAGGCATGCCTGGACCAGGTCGTCCATTAGCAACCATGCCGCCGGGTGCATTTGGGTGAAAAGGTGCTCCGTCGATGCGAGGTCGCTTCGACGGTGAAGGGGCATTCTCCCCGGATGCGGGCGATGAGGGGCGGTCGCGATTCGGATCCATACCGGATGGATCACGCTGCATCTGGTTTTGTTTGGCTTGTTGAAGCATCATCTGTGGACTGGCAGGAGGGGGAAGGTGAGGAAACGAGTTAGTCTCGGACGCTATCCAAACGAGATGCGGTATCCAGATTTTGGATACTTACTTGTTCTGGTTATTGGCCATGGCAGCACGCGCAAGGTTGTTCTGTTTCATGTTCATGTTCATGTTCATGTTCCCATTTTGCATCCTCATTATCTGATACTGATGTTGGGTAGCCAGGTCAGGGCGCATTTGCCGAAGAAGCTCCTGCTGCTGGTTCTGTTTCAAACGAGTTTGTTGCTGGTGATGAGTTGTAATTAGATTGGCAGAAAGGCACGAATGCGAAGAGACATGTATGGAAGGGCGTGCCGGGGATTGTCATGGCCAACAAGTAGACGTCAAGAAGCCTTTTCTTACCTGAGTGTGAGCAACATATTGATTGACGGTGCCGCTGCCAGTCTTGCCACGCTGGGCAGTAAAGATTTCCCAAAATAGACAGAACCATTCATACAGGAATGAGGTGTCGGAGGCAGGTATGGGCAATTTGGGTGGCGGAAGGTCGTCTGGCAGTTTGCCGTCCAGGTCATCTTTGCCATCAGTGTCCATGGGATCGTCGCCATTGGCGGCATTACCGCCCTTTGTGCCGTCCTTGTACACATTGACTTGCTGGTCACTCGACAGTAGCGATCGAGCACAGTCGTACATGCCGTATCGGATGAAGTATTCGTAGATATATGTATTTAGGACACCGTGCTGGCTATCGAGCTGTCTCGCGGCGGCGGCGGCGGCGGCGGCGGCGGCCATCTGCGGATTCATGGCACCGTTGTTCATCATGGGCATTGGCGCGCCGCTGACGGGACCGCCCATGGCGTTCATATTGGCCATGCCCATGTTCGGGTTCATGGCCACGGTTGAGGGCGGGCTCTTGTGCGGCCGCGACGCGAAACAGGCGGAGGAGTATTCGATGGTCTAGGACAGACGGGGGCAGGCGGGAGGTGACAAATAAAGAGGACAGTCTGCCTCACAAGCCCCGCAGAGAGCAAGGGAGGTGGTTAGGCTGTTGGAAGCCGATGCCAGAATGACGATGAAGTTTGGGGGGGAAGAATGAGAAGCGAATGAAGAGGGAATCGAGCGATACCGCCAGGCTCTGGGAGGCGTGCCCGTAGCGTCGTTCGTGGGTGAGAGGGGCGAGAGGGTCGGTCGACCGACCAGGCGCGGCAGGGGTTTTGATACTAGGTCGCGGCAGTCGAGACAGCTCGCGGGAGGGTCGGAGACAAAAATGCGCGATCCGCCCAGAGAAAAAGGATGGACTTCCGGCGAAGAGGAACCGCGCGTGCAGCCAAGATGAGGCAGAGAAGAGGAAATGAGAGAAAAGAATAGTGATGGGGAAAGAGGGTGTGATGTGTATGTAGGTGGACAGAGTTTCGACGGGCTGGGGGCTGGGCTGGGCTGGGGAAAGCCTCTCTTGGCACCAAGTGCTCACACACGCACCAGACACTTTCTCTCGGCAGCCACTCAGTCGGAGTCTGCACAGTCTGGATATACGCGCGCGCGCGTGTGTGTGCGTATGTGCGTGTTTGTGCGTGTGCCTCAGCAATGCGAAAAATCAGAACAAATCCGCCTCAGAGGCTCCTGAAGCCGGGACAAGCACAATGAGATGGCGGTTTTCTGGTCGATTGCGCAGCGTACACATGCAGTCGTGAAGCTGTCGCTGTGGTCGTCTAAATCAGCGTCACCGTCACCGTCATCAGCGAGTCGCGCGCGCTGGGCCGTGGAGACAATTTATCGCGATGTGTAGGAAAGAGATCCGGAGAGCTGGTGGACTCTATTCCGCACTGTGGAGGCAATGAGGCGGGATGCCAGACAGTGCGAAGGCGGCCGTCGCTTGATGGGCCGTAGACTTTGTACTGGACACTGTGATTCGCACGGGGGAGCCACCCCGCGGCACGGTGTCGGTCACCGTATGTATATACTGACAAATGCACCCACGATTGCGCCATGCAGACGCGGGATCAAGCACCCGTCGCACAGTGTCTGGTGTGCTGCTCGCCGGCGGTCGGCCACTAATTGCAGCACATCTCCGGGGAACCCAGTGGCTCGGCTCGCCCATGGCATCGCTTCCATGCTCTGAAGAACCCCCTATCTGCTCGCGTATTTCTCAGACTAGCCGCGCACTTCCTGGGCCGCTTGGGCTGTTGCCTCAGGCCTCAGGCACACACACGCCACACAACCGGAATCACCGCCGTCCCAAGGGAAACCCGCCAATGGCAGCACAAGCTCAATTCCCGTGTGTAAATTCAATCACTCGCGCCAATGAGCTTCTCTCGTATCTTATGACACTCCTTCGGTAGGTACTCAATGCTCGAATCACGCCCATGCATCAGAAGCAAATGAGTTACATGTCTTATCATGGCAATGTGCATCGGGGAACTAGATGAGGCAAGGCTTTCAGTTTTTACGCTCATCATATCCAAACTGTATGTCCAGGCAGGTACCCAACAGCGTGGCCGATGGCCATGATGTCTGCAGGTACTTGGCAACAACTGGATGTGGCCCAAGTACTAGGTACCGGGCCACCAAGGTTTTTCCACAAAGTCAACCCTTCGTCCGAAATTTCGTGCCAGCTCTAGGACGGCCGAAACATGCTAGAGAGTTTTGTGTGCAAGTCTATCGGTACGTCACAATGGAATGAGTCGGTGGCCGATTGGTTGTTTTCATCTTCGGGCGTAATGCGATTTCATGCTCTTGACATTCGATATCAGCACTTCACGGCAGTTCCCCTGTCCATGTCGCCATGACCAGCAAGCGGACTGAGCTCGATACCCGTCTTCCCTTTTCGGCATCTACAGGCTCATTACAGATGTAATCAATGTGTTGGATCTAATGTCCATACATACACATGTACAAATATGCATGTACGTTGAGCCAAGATCGACGCTCCACTCACCTCCACAGATCACAGATGACCTGGGGTGTTCAACTTGCTATTGCGAGAGCTCATCGAAGCACATGTATCATGAGGAAGCCAGTGATGGCGGCGTTGTTATTGCCAATGTCAGGGACATGATAGTTCTAGTCCCCACAAGAAAAAACGTGTATGGGTAGCTGTCTCATTCAATGTTTCAACGGGGCAAAGCAACCGCATTGTTATGCCCAAGCTCATCAAAACCTGCCATGTTGCTGGAATGTCGTCATTATACAGGGTAGGGATGACAACCAAGGTGCATGGCGACTGTCATCGTCCAGTCACGACGGACTGGACAAAAAAGAACGAACGACATTACTGCCATCGAAATCAAAGTGAGTATCGAACCTGAAGCTGCCATGGGCAAAGAAGAAAGGGAGTATCGATGACCACGCCACGCAAGTTGTTCGTGAACAATGTCCACGAGGCATGATTTTGAGTTCCAGACAGGCGGACTTTTTTGTGGGGCCGAACCAATTCCACCCGGCCTTAGCGGGCTAGACTTTGTCAGACGGTTTTGGCTATCAATAGCAGCAAAATTTTTCAACAGACAACATGTAGGCGGAGTGCCAGAGTGGTTAATGGGCTTGACTAGAAATCATGTGGTTTCGGCCGCGCAGGTTCGAATCCTGTCTCCGTCGTTGTCGTTCGCGCAGTAAGCCTGCGCGCTTCTTTTTTTCTTTTGGGTCCTTTTCAGTCCTTGTTTTTTTTGCTCTTCACATGCAAGCGCTGTGATGCTTTCAACCAGCGTCAGTGGCGCTGCACCTAACTCAGTGGTTTCTACCCCGTGGACCTGCTTACCTTATGTTCCACTAAACTAAGGAGGTACGGGTTGCGTGAGGACGGAATTTTGTACGCGGGACGATTGAGCTTAAGAATGGATTGGAGACGTCATGGTGGGGCGCCAGGAATGGGGTATGCCTACGACGCAGTCTTCATAAACAATAATATGGCAGCCACTGTCAGCTCATTAAGGCGGAGTGTCCGAGTGGTTAAGGAGACTGATTAGAAATCATTTGGGTTCGCCCGCGCAAGTTCGAATCTTGTCTCCGTCGAGCTGTTTTTTTTCCATATGTCGAGACACAATACGGCTGCGTCGTCTACCGTTTTCTTTTTTTCTTGCCTTTCTCTTCCTTGTGGTGGGAAAATGCTACACTTGTTTACTGCGTTCCGCGAAAGTTCAACACGAAGCCACCGCCACCTGTGAATGGGAAGCTGGCTGCGAAACAGCACATGCATGTATCGGAGTAGAAGTATGAGATGCCAATAGCACAGTCTGGTGAATGTACAAGTATCCCTTGCTATTTTTTTATTCTCTCTGACAGGCTATTTGTTGCGGCTTCCTCTCCTGCCTTGCTGTCTCTCTCCCCCCCTCTCTATACATTAAGACACACACATATGTACATACAAAATTCAATTTCCAAGCTTTACTCCCCTCCACCTGTACTGCTCTCGCCGTCCCTGCCGTGCTCTTCATGATTTATACTCCATCATGAACCACGTTTCGCCTGCAACATCGGCTACACTCCTCCCTCTCCGCGATCATGATCCATCAGCAACGTGGCGTCCATATCGCTCCTCGGCCGCTCCTTGTCATGGAACAAAGACCAGCCCATCAGGCGATTTCCCTTGTCAATGACTCTGCTATCCATGCTTGTGCTTGCATTCTACGAAACGTGCTGTCCGCACCTGCTCGCCGTATTTGCATGCGGGTCTCGTTCCTGTCTGGTCCCTAACGCGGCAGAAGGCGGGCGTAGATGGCTTGGCTGTTCATCGGCGACCCATGTGCCGGTGACGCTGGATCAAGATGCGAGGCCGTTCTGCTTGTCAGACTTGGGGCGTGGGATGGGGACAGATCGATGCGAATGGATTACGTGAGGAATATGAGAGGGATGTCGAGCGTCTTGGGCACGCACGAGCAGGGCGGAGGGGATATTCTTGGTCCGGAAGTATCGACAGCAATAGGCTCGGTCTAGTCCATCTTACGGATTCCGCTGCAGGCTCGTGTCGGTCCAGGGCTGCGATGCGCAGTGCATCTGCAATCTAGCCGACCAGACTTTTTTTTGCCCTGCAAAGATGCCTGATATATTCGCGCGCGGGTGCTTGTTGACAGATTGAGTTGGAAAAGTACGGTCGGCTTATTTGTCTAGCTTCACGACATGATGGCCATAAAAGAAAGATAAGTACTTATTCCACCATTGCAGGTGCGACATTGGGTCCAGGGTTTCGCACCCAACCTTGTGGCAAAAGGTTTTCGACTCTGGCCAGCTTCCTTTATAAGAGATCAAAAGAACGTGCTCTTCAACAATCACAGGCAGAGTGCTAGAGTGGTTAATAGGTGGCACTCGAATATCCGTAATGCCATGTCTTCGGACGCGCAGGTTCAAATCCTGTCTCTGTCGGTTATTCTTTTTCTTTTCCTCTCTAATTTTTTTCCCCGCTGAATCCACTTCTCTGTATGGTCCTCCCAGACTTCCGTTTTTTTTATTCCCATTTTGTTATGTTTTTTTACCCTATTCCCTTCTTCAGCTGACTCCACATTCTACCATTGTTTTCACTTGACATGAGCCTCGGCAGCGCGAGGTACGATCAAGACACGAACAGCGTAAACTGACATTCATAGGTTTTGCACATCAAATCTAGTCTCCACTGTACAGCTGATGCCGGCGGTCGCCGCAGCGGCATATTCGTAATCGACAGTAGTCTGATAGACATGCCTGAGAATGCTTGCAGTGATTCCCATGCAAACTCATCGTCGCAATTGAACGCCACACCACTGTTGATTATCACGAGGGCATTTTGGGCGACGAAAAATCGTATCTTGACCCTTTCCTGAACGATTTCCGTACCATGAATGGGCATTAGTCGTCTACGGGATTGCGGTGGTATTGTGGCATGGATTCGAACACTTCGATACTCATGGTAACATAAACAAGGCCTGACGATTTCCCCTTGATCACTTTGCGCACACGGTTGAGTTGTCTACCTTGTTCTCATTGCCCAGCGGGTCCCCCAACCTCTGCCCCAGCTGGATAATGGTATTCTCATAGATTCTTGCCGCATCCATGTGAAGCGTCTCCTCTTCCACATCCCATGCGAGGCCGTCTCTCCTGGGCCCTTCAGCAGCGCTATCCTGGCCAACATCGGTGCTGTCTTCTGCTCCCGCTTCCACATCATCTTCCTCCTCCGTCGCCTCGTCCTCCTCGTCGTCATCGTCGTCGACGTCGGCACTGCTCAAGATCTCGACCATCAGAACCCTAGTCTGCTCCACCAGGCTCCTGCACCGAACCATATCCGTAGTCGTCATCCCCGCCCGTAAGCCATTCTCGAACCCAGGCAGCGATTCCTTGGAGTCAATATCCTGGCCGCACAGCAGACTGGCAAAGCAGTGGTCCAGCTTGCGGAGGAGCTCAAAGGTCGCGCGGGGCGAGGGCGCAAACGAGCGGACGTATCGGGTGAAGTCGCTTGCTACTTTCAATAGAAATGGGACCTGCAGACTGGCTGAAACGATGTAAGCACACGTGGTGAGGGATATGATTTTTTTTTTGCAAAAGTAGGACTGTGTCATCATCACTCACGTGTTCCGGATTTCCAGAGAACATTGACTGCGCTCTCTAGTTCCCTGCACACCTCTGCCATGGACGTGAAGCCGGTGACGGTATCGTCGGGGTTTGGTTTGCCAAACTTCTTGACGTATCGACGTGATGTGTTAAGGAGACTGTCTTCGACGAACCGCCGGACGAGTTCTTCTTTGTTGGAACCTGGTCTTAGGGAGTGTCCGCGAGGATGTGGGAGCGTGCTTGTTGCGTGGCTTGATGTGGAGGAGGGGGCTGGGGAGGGGAGGCCGGTCTGCGGTAGAAAACCGCCTGGTTCTTGGTCCATAACGAGTGACAAGGCTTCTTTGATAGATATGAAAACCGTAGAAGCTGAGATGTCGTCGTTGCCGATGCGATGACCGGGGTTGGTCGTGTTTCTAGTGTGGCGATGGTCACTGGCGGTGGTGGGGTTTATTGGATTCAGAAACTCTGCGTTATGGATGTATCTAGTAAGTAGGCTGGTATCGAATTCAGCTTGGATAAATCGTTTCAACGCCGTACTTTATCGTGGAGATTTCGAGTGCTATGGAAAACCGTCGCGACTATAGCAAGTGTTTGAAGGTGCGATGATTCCTTTTTGACGACATGGCATGGCATGGGAGCTGACGCCATCCATGCTCCTCTGAAGCTCAACGGGAACCATATCGAGGTGCTAATCATGTGATGACAGGTGGGCCCTGCCGTCCCCCGCCATCCCCAGCCTTGGCTAGCCCCTGTCACCGGCGACACGGCTGGGCAGGGAAATTTCTGAAGCTTGCTGGGAACGAGCTGTCGTCACTCTCGTCACTCTCGTCACTGCCGCTCATCCGTCTCTTGCTCCGTCTCCGTCACCACGGCGCATCGCCATCTTACCTTTCCTGTCACTACTCTCCGACACTGTCAATATGGTTGCACCAAGAAGAATCCATGGCGAGAAGTCCCGACGCGCTCCCAAGGGCTACTTTGCTGCCACCTACGACACCCTGACCTCTCCCGACAATGCTGCTGTTGTGCGAAGCATTGCCATGTTTGGCGTGAGTTTGCAGCCAGCGCATTCTTCGAATGACGGGTCAATCATAAAGACTAATGCTTTTCACCTAGGCCGCCGTGACGTTTCTGGCCAGCTCCTGGGCCGAACTGCTGCTTCCTCCGTATGCGACCGCGCCATGCCCATGACCCCCCCCCCTCTTGGTGTCATTTTTTTCCCGACGAGAATGCTGACTTTGATCCTTTCGTAGCCAATAAACGATTACAAAGTTCGAGAGCGCCTGTTCGAGGAGCGAGGGAAGGGGTTTTCTTTTCCCTTTCATGTTGTGCGTCGACGGGAAGTCGTCATCCGCCAACCGAATTGATATGAACCTGTACAATAGATGAGATGGACTGTACGCTAGATTGATGACATACCACCAAAGTGTGGAAGGCGAATCAGAAACGGAATGGGGAAGTCGAAGGAAGGAACGAAGGAAATGATTTTGCATCTGGATATCAGAGGCTGAGCCTAAATCCTTGACTTCAATCAATGAGCACGTCTTCTCAGTTTTGAGGTATTGGGCGCTCTTGTCTTGCGCCAAAACCGCGCCAACCAGTTGTTTTGGAGAAGGAGTGAGACAGGATGTGGAAACCTTGGAACAGCGTATCATTCGGACTTGCCCAAGTCTCCTTCCTCGCGAACATGACTGACGGACGAAGCGCTGTGTATGCGGCAGGTATTCCCGCCGCCAACAAACAAACAAACAGCTGAAACAGACTTGTGGGCGACATGGGAGGCTCTCAACTATCCAGCAGCCTTTCCAAATAAAATAAGAAGAAAAAGAGGAAGAAAAAGAAGAAGAAACCTCGAATCAAAGCATGAAGGATCTTATTGGGAACAATGCCCGCTCGCTCGTTGCTTACAGCCAGCCAGCCCATCGAAAACCTTACTCACTCGCCAAAACAAGAAACGGCAGAAATCTCTATGCACAAGCGCCGACTGGAAAGCGGTAGGAAACTGTCTCACTTGGTGTCCAAGTTTGAGATTCTGGATAGTTTGTCACGGCAAAGCAAACCCTTAGCGACCAAGAAAGCCAATCTACCCGGGGCCAATGACTCTACGCTGCAGCTCAACAGAGCGCCATCGAGCCATTCCTCTGTATCGGCCCGGTCTTTGTATCATCACGCGGTAATCGACAAGCCGGAGGACCTGTTGCCGGGACAAGGAGAAGCACACAAGGACGACGAACCTGCCACGGCAGAGGCCCATGTCTCACTAGTAGCCGAACGTAGGAGGCTGTTTGAAGTGAAGCTCGGAGACGCCAGCCTCAGTAGGTTCCAAGATTGTGTTTCCAGCGACGCGGTGGACATTTGAAGTCTGAGCTGCCAGACTTTTCTGCACGAGGCGCTGACAACAGCTGGCTGGACAGATGAACGTCCTATCGATACTCGTCACACGTCCCGTCGTCCGCTTAAGCAATTGCCATTGCGGTCAACGTGGCAGACGCTCCGCGCTCGACCTCCATCGCCATGCATGGCCCAGAGCCAAACAGCCGTTCTATCGCGTCCCAAGTTAGCCAACGTGTCGAGGCGGCTGGCCGGCTACCTGCCACTGTCTTCGACGTGCCCCTCGCTTCCGCACGTGCAGATTGGTGCGCGGCCTCATACCCTATCGGATTGTGTGCAGAGTGGCATGCAGCATGGTGGTCGATTGGACGAGGAGGGGACATTGATTGTTACGCCAGGCCCCTGCATCCCTTCTCCCACGACTGATAAGGGCAAACGGGCACAGACTCATGGACCCATGAACACAACAAGCGGCCATGAGCTGACTGGTGCTGGTGCCGATGCTGGTGCTGGTGCTGGTGCTGGTGCTGATGCCGGTGGCGGTGCCGGTGCTTCTGTCATGTCGTTCGAGACCTTGATGCCCTCGCGACGTTTCGGTGGCGACGATGTCGCTGCGAACAACCGGCGTTCCACGCCTGTCGTGGATGAAACGACTCATCATGGAGCGGCCAGGATCCGCATAACCAACGCAACCCGCTCCACCGAATACGGTGCCATGAGCGCCGACAGGAACAGCCGCGGTACCGACATGGACGGCGGACGGTCCCATCGTCGCGACGCAGCCGGCGTGAACTTCACATGTGCATCCGAGTCCCATTTTCCAGCCATCGCCGCTGCAGATTCGAAGCATATGGAAGGCCTGGCTGCCCATGTTGACTCCAGTTCGAGAAAATCATTGCAACCTCTACGGATCAGCAACACGATTGAGCATTTCGAAGCGCTCGTCTCTGGAGACGGATCGGACAGCAAGCTCAAGAGCAGCATTCGGCTCCCGAAACACCTGACGGGCTCATCGTCGTGTCATTTGAGCAAACTGGAGGGCAGGCCAAAAATGGGCACAACCGAGTCGGCTAGCAGAAAGTTTTCCAATTCCTGGGGACCGGCACGGTTCCGAAAGAGTCGTGTCCCTTGCGGCAGCGACGCGAGACAGTCGAAATACTCGGATGAGCCTTCGCACAGAGGGCCCAGCCTTCAGGCGCCTGCCGACGGAACTGATGAGAGAAGTCCTCCAGCCGCGGAACACTGGCCAGCCGGGTTTCATCCCAACGACAAAAAGATGAGCACCAGCCACGTTGCACAGGTACAGACGTCCAAGGCGAGAAGCATGGCTGGTGGTCGTCTCAGACCAAAGGGACCACGACCTCAGCCGACTACGACGACGGGGCACGAGCGCACCTCACAGCCAGCAGAGCGGCCGGCAACGGAGACGGATGTGCGTGCGGATAAGGGCCATGGCCATGGAAGCTGGCGGTCGCGAAGGCGTTGGGTGTCGCGAAGCAGCATTCCGCTGGTCGCGCAGGCCGACTGCGCGCTCCAGCAGCCCAAGCCGATACGCGTCAACGAAGTCCGGCGTCTGGTGAGCTTGTGCCGGGACAAGATGACGGCACGCAAGTATCGGGCACAAACAGATTAGTTCGGCCCAGGTCGCGGATGGTCAAGTTGGTGGATCCCAATACGGGCGTGTACGTACAGTCCTCAATGTATGGGTGGTCATGGTCATGATCATGGCGGGCACGATATCGATATCCTACCAGAGGGTAGTGATGAGGGTTTGGCAACCCACGAAGTATACTGTAATTCTAATGAAGAGACAATTATGTACACGTGTCTCCGAATCTTGTGGGAATGGAACAAGAGGGGAAAAAGAAGAGAAGGAACGAATTGATGCCATGACGATGGAGCTCAGCTCAACCAAGTGACGGACAGTCGGAAGGAGGCAGCTCAAGTGAAGGAGACGAAGAGAGCTTTAGAACAATTTGACGGTGCAGGGAGGCATCTGCCTTTTTTTTCTTCTCCTCTTTTTTCTCTTTTTTCTCTTTTCCCCCTTTCTTCTCTCTCTCTCTCTTTCTTTTTTTTTTTTTTTTTTTAACTTTCTTTCTTTCTTTCTTTCTTTTCTTTTTTCTTCTTTTCTTTTTTACTTTTTCTTTTCTTTTTTTTTCTACTTTTCTTTTTAATTATTTTTCTTTCTTAATATTCTTTCTCCCTCCCCTTCCCCTCTACAGGTAACCAAGCTCAGAGAACCGCCTAGATTCTCGTCTCTTCCTGCTCGACATCCCTATCAACCCTCACATGATCCGCCAACGCACTCGTCGAGTCAATCTGCCGCAGCTCCAAATCGAACGGGTCCAGCCGCTGCTTCCTGGCGGCCAGGCCGTGCGACGACGATGACGATGACAGCACGTCGGTGGGCGGACCGGAACCGCACGTGGTGCTCACGCTGGCGAACTTGGTGGCTGACGGTGAGGGATCCGTGCCGGAACGGGGCTTTTCGCTCCGTGCGTCGGGGGGAGCGCTTGCGCCGGGGGAGAGGAAGCCGAGGGTGCGGCCTTGGGTGATTTGCTGGGCGGCGAGGGTGCCGAGGGGGAGGATCAGGGCGACGGAGGTGTGTGTCAGGGAGGCGGATTCGAAGTTGGGGAAATGGGCCCATTCTAGGGCTGCGAAGGTGACTGGGGGGTGTTTGTTAGTGGCGGTGTTGGGGGGAGGATGAGATGGAGACGAGGAGGAGGAAATCATGAAGGGGGGTTGGGGTTGAAGGGGATCTGTGTAAACACACCTGGTACAATCATGAGGACGCCATTCGTCATGACGAGAACCTCCATGGGCGTCAGGGTCCTCCGGGACGATGCCGAGCGCAGGATGCCCCTGTTGGTGAGCAGATGCAGCACGAGCTTGACGTTGAAGAGGGCGCAGTACCAGCATATGGTCAGGCAGTTGAGCACGAGGGCGGCCTCGGCGACCCAGCCCAGACCCCTCGTGGGGGAGAGGTCCAGCGCGGCGCGGGTCTGGATGACGGCAAAGGCGCAGCGCCAACCCGCGGTGAGGAGGGAGATGAGTGCCGAGACGGCCACGAGAACCACCTTGACGGGGGCCGGCCACAGGGAGACCATGGTCCAGGCCTGGTGCATGAGGGCGGTCTCGAGGACGAGGAGCAGGAGCAGGGAGAAGCAGGTGCCCGCGACGCTGTTGTGGAGGTAGAGCCGCGGGACGGAGCTGAAGTCGCCGCTCCAGACCGGGTACATGTGGTTGAGGGGGGAGAGGAAGAAGGCCGCGAGGAGGGCGGTGCGGACGAGGCAGACGGCCAGGCCGGCGACGTGGAGGAGCGAGGACGGCCGGAGGAGCTTGGCGGTCGGGGTGACGACGAGGAGGACTACGAGGAGGAGCGCGCAGGCGCCGATCTGGAAGCCGTAGTTGAGGGAAATAGAGATGGATTCGTCGTTGAAGGCGTCGAGGACGGTGATGGGAATGGAAACGGGTGCCTGGGGGGTGAGGAGCGTGATGTTTTGGTGGAGGAGGTTGACGGGGGGAGCGGAGAACGACTTCATGGTGAAGCCCTTTTTTTTCTTCTCGTCTTCGTTGTTGCTTCTTCTTCTGGCCCCGTTCCGCTGCTCTTCTCTCTTGTTCTTCTCGCGTTTGATCTCGGTGCTGGGCTTTTGGAGAGTGTTTGCGGCAAAAAACGAGAGGGGTCTTTGATGTAGGGACCTCAAAAGGGCACGTTGGAAGGGGGGGGGAGGGGAGCCTTTAACAGGGAAAGGAAAAGAAGAGGTAGCAAAAGAAATGCCCGGGAGGGACGCAGAGTTAAAGTATTGGCCGTAGACAACGAATCGTCCGAGGGTCGTCACACCACATGTAGGAAGAAGAAAGAGTGTTCGTGATACCAACGCAGCATGGAGACGGGAAGAAAGCGACGTACGAGCCGTCTTGCCTGACAGATATATATATATATACGTATACATGTGTACTTATCGACTCATCTCCATGAATACAACGAGCGCCTCCCCCCCTTTTCTCGTCCACCTCTAAATTAAAACGTGGTGAACGGGGGAAGGGGGGGGGGGAGAAGGAGCACAAAGTGAAGCCTTTGTCAAGCACCACTACCATTCTTCTCTCGAGGACCCTTGCTGGGTGTCGCGTTGGCGGCCCCCGGTCTTGATATTGTCCTCTGTGCGCCAGGAAGTACCGAGCTGAATGGGTGAGATGGTTGATTCCACGACGGGCGCGTGGACTTTCCGTGTGCATATGCGCATGTATCCGCGCGTACACGTACAGGGCTAAGGATGGGGACAAGGAGACAGAGGTCAGTCGTGTCTGGAAAGATGCATGGACATTTTGTTTCGCTTGTGATGAAACTTTTTTTTTGTCCTTTTTTTTTATTCTGCGAAGATATTTTTGTTCTTGTTTTATTTTGATTTGAAAAAAAAAAGAAACAAGAATAAAAAGAAAACAAAATAAAAAACGCATCTTCCACTCGCCACGGTGATAGACAAGGCCAAACGCAAACATTCCCACGCCGTGACGCCTTGACACGACAATCCCTGGTTCCATCTTCAGCACGAGCATGGAGTAAGCGAAGGGGGGGGGGGGGAGGAAAAAAAGGGAAAGAATTAAAGAATTAAAAAGCACGCCGCTGTTTGCCTCGAATTGGCTGCTGACGATTCTCTCCCGTTCGTATCGTCGTGGTGCGTCGTCCGTGTGGTCTGCATTAGTATTGTTCTATGCCGGGAGAGGCGTTGCGGTTAGTATTGTTCCTGAGACATGTGGGGCTGCATGTCCGGAAACGATTCTTTGAAGAAAGTCGAATCGGGCACGTGGAGGGTTTGTTCTGGTGCGGTGTCGACGCGGACGGGGCTGCGGGAGGTCCGTGCGCGTGGGAAGCCGGGGAGGGCCAGGATGGCGGGCAGAGGCATGATATGCGTATCGAGGTGCGGCGTGGATGTACATGCAGCATTGTACATTTACGTGGGTACTTGGAGGCAAGCACATACGACAAGACGAGGCATGGATGGGATGGATGGGACGGAGGCGGAAATGTCCGTTGCGAGTCTCGTCGCTGCTTGTCATGGCCGTCGTGGTCGTGGTCGTGGTCGTCTGTCGTCTGTCGTCTGTCGTCTGCCGGGTGGCGGGTGGCGGGTGGCGGGCACGAAATAGACAAGACCCAAGACCCAAGACACGGAACAAAACACAGCACACCGAAAGAAGTGGATTGACGCTCATGCCTGCTACGTGCCGACCAGACAAAATAACGCCGATACCAGCGCTGATGCTCACCATATGCGTGGAAAAAAAAAAAGACTCCCCTCTTGCCCTCCCAAGCCCATGCCCTCACAACGCCAGGCCCATGCCCTCGCCAATCTTCCTCACCAACGCCTTCTTCAGGTACCACTCCCGCGCCAAGGACCGCGTCGTCTTGGCAAATACAGCCGGTGAGATGCGCCCTCGTTCCACTGCCCTGCCCAAGATGAAGATGACATCGCAAAGGGCTCTTTCCTCGGCCACCAGGTTGTACAGCTGATTCGACACCACGGTTGGCGCAACCAGCAGCTCGTCTATAGCAGGCGTCGGGTGGCTCCTGGAACCCTCAATCACGCCGTCTGCCTTGCGCAGAGCCTCGTGCAGAACATTCGTGTTGGACGCCAGTAGGTTGGACAGCTGGGTGAGCTGGCTCGATTCGCACTGGATCCCCGCCATGGCTTGCTGCATGGCCTTTCGCTGCGCTCCCAATCCCGCCATGTTGGATTCGTTCTGTTGCCGTGTTTGTTGCCGGACGACGAAGAGCGTGTGGCCGAGTTGTCGGAGCAGGTTGTCTTTCTCGGGGTTGGGCGGTATTGGTGGCGGCGCAATGGTCGTGCTGGTCGGGACGACGAGAGTCAGTGGTTCGTCTAGGATGTTGGGCGGAGGAGGAGGAGGTGCGGGAGGTGCGGCTTGGTGCTGGTGATGAGGTGGCGGCGGTCTGGCTTCTGACGTAGCATAGTCGGGCAGTGACGGTCTTGGAGACTGCCACTGCGAGGGGTGAGGAGGAACGGCTTGGGGTGAATATGGTGGCTGTGTATGTTGTTGTTGTTGTTGTGGTGGTGGTTGTGGTGGTGGTTGTGGTTGTGGTTGTGGTTGTGGTTGTATTTGTTGTATTTGTTGTTGTTGTATTTGTTGTTGTTGTTGTTGTAGTTCTTCCGGTAGGCCGTGACTGCTGGCCGGAGATGCGCCAGGGGCCATCTGATAGCGAGCAAGGTATTGCTGTTGAGCATTGACGTGAGGAGGAGGCAGAGGCTGGCTGTGCCGTCCCATCGGGAGCAATGGTTGGGCCTGTGGCGGCAGCGGAGGAGCCGAGTCATATCGAGACACGGAGGTCGCCCGAGCTGTATCGGCCGCAGGGGGGGGAACCGGGTGAGGAGTACTCGGCGATGATACATGATCCTTCGGCGGCGGCGGAGGCCGAGGAGGCAATGTAGGCGGCGCTTGATTCGGTGGTTGCTGAGGCAGCGGCCGGGGGACCGGTCTTGATACGACGGGGGGTTCTTTGGCAAATACATCGGACAGAACAGTCATGAAATCCTGCAAGTTTGACTTCTGCCGCCATTGTCAGTTCTTCTTCTCTCCTTCTCATCTACTCCTATTGGCGTGTTTCAACAAGCCTTGGTTCGGGGATTCGATGCCTTACTGCCCAAGACTGCGCCCATCCAACAAGATAGGGATGATACACCAGACCCTGTGGATCAACATGTTGTCCAGGTCGGACCATCATGGTCTCCGTGGGCGTGACGTATACGAGGGGCGGCTCCCGGGGATAAGCGTGAGGGATCCATATCGAAACTGGAAATCGGTATGTGTTGCCGCGGAAGTTGACGGGGATGGTTCCGCTCAGATGCAGGAGGAGCGCGCTGGAGCCATTGGGGAAAGCTACAGGGAACAAGTGTAAGCTTTGGGATTTCATCTCCAGTCTTGCAGGTGTATGGACCTACTATGCACATCGGTTCGCGGAGAGAGCGTAGGCGTATTTGCCAGGGTCTGGGCCACGTCGCTGTAGGTGCGATTGACATCGTGGTATTCCTAGAGGAAAACGAACGTCTCGAGTTGTGTGAGCCGACGGGAAACGAGGACAAGGAGAAGAAACGCACGCTGGTCAGAACACTATACAGCCAATTCAACACATGCTGCTGAACGGGCATGGTGAGAGGGCCCAAGGGTCTTGGGCGTCTTGCAGGCAGCCCCGGCGTCCCCAGGCTGGTAGCCGAAGCGGTGCGGCAAGAAACGGTGTGGGGCGTTGTGCAAATGCGCCGATGAGTCGAGATGGATAGATGAGCACGAGATGGGATGAGGATACGCGACGAAGACGAGGAGAGGCGAGAGGCGGGCGTGGCAGAATGTCGAAGAGAAGCTCCATGTCGGCTCGGGCGCCCAACAAAGCTGTCAGCTGTGAGAGTGGCGTGGGCGGAGACGTCAATGGACGGAGCGGCGGTTCGGCGATTGACCAGCCAAACCGACGGCCGACAGCCGACGGCCGACGGCCGACAGCCGACAACCCACAGCCAACAGCCGACAACCCACAGCCAAGAGCCAACACCAAGAGCCACCAGCCACTAGCCACCAGCCATCAGCCATCAGCCATCAGCCACATCAGCCAACAGCTGATAGCAAGTACCCGTCTTGGCGAGGGCAATGTACTCCCTCTGCAGCGCATCATGATTAATCAGAACGAATGACAACGCATCAATGACACCGTGGAACAGGTGCGGATGATGACGGCGTACGGCGCCTGCGGCCGGTTTCCGCGCTCGGCACAACAGCCAACAGGGACCATTCGGAGGCTGCGGTTGCCTTGCACTATTAATTCATAGCTCCATGGCCCAGCGTTGCGACGTCGAGCCGACGCTGTTGTTGACCGAGAGGCTTGATAGAGCTTGCTTGCTTGCTTTTTGCTTGCTTTCTCTCTTGTGCCGCGTTGCGCCGATGCAATGCGACTAGCCTTCTCTGTTCCAAGGAATGCCGCATTCGGACGCGCGCCTCCTGCTACTGAACCTAGAATGCTCTGCCGGCATGCATCACGGGGCCATGATGGACGGCCGCATGTGGTCACTTTCCGGTCCGGTCTTTTCACTTTCTGGTCTGGTCCGTTTGCTTCGTTCCTTCCCCACTCTCGCACATCATCCTGCCGCCGTTGCGAGATTTTTTTTTTTTCCCAAGTCTCCATTCGCCTTGGAAACCGCCCCATCCATCCACAGTCATCCACACCACCATCCACACCATCCACAACAAATCCCCTCCCCTCCTCCTCGCATGGCGTTATTAATATCAACTCACCACTTACAACACCACAACCTCGCAGTCCAGCCCACGCTCCGAAGCTGACGAACCTGGACAAGCTACCTTTCTCTCAATCTCTGCACACAGCTGCCTTAGTGAAAACAACCAGCACGGCCCAAACCAGCCGTGTCCTCTGCGCGCGGCATTCTGCTCGTCACGTCTCATTCATCGGTCCCAGCTTCGTCTCCAATCCCTCCCATGCTGTCACCCATCCCCGTCCTCGCCGACTACGGCCTGTCGCCGACACACGGGTTTCTGCCCGAGACGCTCCCCTTGTCCCGCCTGCCGGATCCATACTACAACAAGTGGGAGGCCATCGCGGCCAACCTGCAAGCTCTTGTTCTCACCCGTCGCCTGCGCGGCCTCGTCGACCAGCTGCCCGTCTTGTCCACCATCGGCCTCGAGCATGAATCTGAGTGGCGCCGCGCCTATTCGCTGCTCTGCTTCATCGCTCATGCCTACATCTGGGGCGGCGACTCGCCGGCTCATCGTCTCCCCATGTCCATCTCGGTGCCTCTGCTCGAAATCTCCGACCACCTGGAGGTTTTGCCCGTCGCCACCTATGCTGCCGTGTGCTTGTGGAACTTCAAGCCCGTCTTCATGAATGAGCACATCGACAACATGGAGAATCTCGCCACCCTCAACACCTTTACCGGCTCCATAGATGAGTCATGGTTCTACCTCATTTCCGTCGCCATCGAAGCCCGCGGCGCCCCCATCCTCGATCTGATGCTCACGGCCATCGCCGCCGCCCGCTCCAGCGACACGAGGACCGTCACGCGATGCCTCGTCGGCTTTGCGGAGCGCCTCACTGACCTGACCAACATCTTGCAGCGCATGCACGAGGGCTGCGACCCCACCATCTTTTACCACCGCATTCGTCCTTTTCTCGCCGGCAGCAAGAACATGGCGGAAGCCGGTCTTGCTGACGGCGTCCTGTACGAGGACGGCTCGGGCAAGGAAGAATATCGCCAGTACAGTGGTGGAAGCAACGCGCAAAGCAGTCTGATCCAGTTCTTCGATATTGTACTCGGCATCCATCACCGTCCCACGGGCGAGTCCCGGGATCCGTCGTCCGAGTCGGAGCGCGAAGCCCGTCACGCCCCTGCCAGACACAACTTTATCCAAGAAATGCGGCTATATATGCCGGGTCCGCACGCGAGGTTTCTGGCGGACGTTACGCAGGTCGCCAATATCCGAGAGTTTGTTGAAGCCAACGGCACGGACTACGAACTATGTCTCGCGTACGACGCATGTCTCGCCATGCTCAGCGCCTTCCGCGATAAGCACATTGCCATCGTCACGCGGTACATCATCACGCCGTCGAGAGAAGCTCGCGCCAGGAGTCGTTCACAAAACAGAAGGCCCGTCAACAATCTAACGGCTGCCTCACGGAATGCCAAGACCAAGAGTCAGACCGGCACTGGCGGAACGGCCCTGATTCCGTTTCTCAAACAAGCGAGGGATGAGACGGGCGAGCCGGCCATCGCAGAGTGGACAAGGCGCTTCATGAAGAAGAAGCTCAAGGCCGAGTATCAGGCCGATGCACTCTTTTTCAAGTCGGACGCTGCCGTGGAAGACAATGTAGATGTCAAGGGCTTGGCAGGGTCGTGGACAATGGACGACGAAGTCGGCGGGATATGCTCATTCTAGCCATGTGCCAGGAACGGTTTTTTTTTCCGACGCGCCACAGCGATGAAAAGAAGAAGGAAGAGAGGGAAAGGAAAGGAAAGGAGAGGAAAAAGCGAAGAAGAAAAGAATAACGAGTTGCAAAACGCGAGTTTCAACACGACCACAACGACGAATGACGTTACGATATCAGCGAATTTTTAGGTTGCGACTTTGATGATATGTTAATGTGTAGTACTGGCGTTTTAAATTCTTGCCCTTTAGAACCCCACACTTTACACGACTAGTTACAACGCTTTCTTCTTTCTTTCTTTCTTCTTCTTCTCTTACTCGCAGAGAATCTTAATAGGACACAATATTAGCGTTGGATACTTGAACCTTTGCATCATTCGCAGTTCTCTGCCCCGTGACATTATGGCAATACCTTGTATTGAGGGGTCCTGGTGGGCACTGGGGATAGATTTGTGGCGTTTTCAAGTTGAGCGCCTGCGTCCCAGAGTGGCATGCAAGTGCAGCGAAATGGTAAAGCATTCAGTCTGCTTTGGGAGATATAAAGAATCATATATATGACAGTATAAAGACTTCGTCGGCATACCAAATTCGCTACAGTGACTTCAAGTCATTCATCTTCCGTAGTATAGTGGTCAGTATGCAAGCTTGTCACGCTTGAGACCCGGGTTCAATTCCCGGCGGGAGAGCCACTTTATTTTTTGATGTCTCGTATGACCTCTGTGTGCACACCACGCACGCCTCACTTCTTCTTCTTTTTTTTTTTAAAAAAAAAAAAAACAAAAACCAAACCCCGGCCAATGCTTTGATTTCTATTTAAAGTCCTGGCTCAAGATCAAACCAGTCGGACTCTCCTGTGTTTTATCAACCACTCTGTTTTCATTCCGCAGGCATTCGTAGAGTTTATTGCGTATCCGAAGACCGGACGCAGTGTTCCATTACACGAAGCAGGTCTACGGGAAGGTCGCCTTGCATGGAATCACGAGGCCCGTAAATCGAACGCTGGCACCCGGCGGCCCTCAACAAAATCAACGAGAAGAGGCAAGGGCGGCATATCCAGAGCTGCGCGTCCCTTTGGACAGCCACTGTGATTGGGAAATGATATCCAACGAGACGCCGGACGCGTTTCCATTGTGGACATGTGTGTATGCAGATCACGCGATTTAGTCATGAACGGGTTTCTTCGATGGTCCGGCATGGCTGGCCGCGTTGCGGGCTGCGCATAAACAAACACATGTGCGTATCGACCTGCACCTCAAGGGCGCACCCTCCCGAGTCCCTCCCCCCCGGGGAAAAGACCAGGGGCAGGTCGAACCGCATGTACGGTTCCGTCGGTGCGACGTGTTGTGCAAATTCGCGGACGGCAGGTGATACCAACGGGGCAACCAAGTGGTGACGTGGACTTGGCTGCGTGTTGCTTGAGGTTTGGGGGAGCTCGGTGCATGTGATGGGCATGTTGTTGGGGCCCGTGTATGATTTAGAGTTTTTCGAGGATGCTTTTGCGTGGTGCAGGTGGTGTTGCTGGACGGGGGACATGTGAGGGAACGGAGGGAGTTCCTTTGTTCCCATGAGGGGGCCTTTTACCGTGACCTGTTTATCTCTTAGAGTTTAAGGGGCAGTAGAACGGCAGGATAAATACATATGGCACGGATACAGCTTCTTCCATCTCCGTGGAGATGACGAGGTCACGATGGAAGTCCGTCTTATCTCTTTTGAGATCAAGAGGCCTGAATAGAGATGAGTAGAAAGAACGCATAACCTTCGTGATCCATGTAAGGAGAAACACATCACCGAACAAGTCCCTCTTTACCCTTTAGAGACAACCAGGAAGGCCGTTCATGATGTACTGGGAAACAGGCCGCGGCATGGGTTGTGGCTTGACATCCGCTGTCGTTGCCTGTAAGTTCAGTTGACAAGCGTTGAAGCACGAGTAAAGAGGAGTATCAAAATGGAATATAATAAAATAACAATTTTTCTAGTTCTGGTACTGGTTCTGGCTGTCAAATCATGCATTGCTACAAACGATGCACTGCAAAATGTATGACGCATGTTCAGCAAACGCGTACTTCCTCTACGGACGGTCACGTGAAAGATGACAAGACGATTGAGCTTTAGTCAGCAGTTTGTCCCTTACGGCTTACTCTATTCGTACTAGCACTGCTGCAGCAGCCCCATGCGTCCGTCTGGCAGATGAATCCCTCGGTCGCGCCCGTCACGTTCTGCGGAAAGTTCGTAGACCTCTACGAGAATACCCAGACCTCGCCACGTGCGTCCGCGATACCGTCGTTCAATCCGCGATACCATCAAAGCCGACAAATACGTATCGCAGTCACGTCCTTGGCGCGGCTGATCTATCGGATCGCGCACGCAGGTGCACCCGCGGTGCCAGAGGCGCCAGCTGTAGCACATCTCGTTGCTTCATTGCTTCATTGCTTCGTCATCTGATCATCTCATTACCTTGCCGATACTTCCCCTGACGACGAGAGCGCAAGGTGGAGCGGCCTCTGGACGTCGTCGAGAAGAGCCGATATACTAGTTGATCGTTTGCGCGGAGGACATAAGAGCGCGCCTTTCCCTGGGCCGGAAACCGACAGCATGGCCGATTACGAGGAGGACTACGACTACGAAAACTACGGCGAGGATGACGAGGGCATCACCCCCGAGGATTGCTGGACCGTCATATCGTCCTTCTTCGAGACCAAAGGTCTGGTCTCCCAGCAGACAGATTCCTTCGACGAGTTTACCCAGACGACGATACAGGACTTGGTCAACGAATATTCCACCATTACTCTTGACCAGCCGAACCCGCCGTCCCCCCCTGGCATGAAAATTGCCCTCCGCCGCTATGAAATCAAATTCGGCACCGTCATGGTGTCTCGGCCGACCATCAGCGAAACCGACGGCACAGTCACCTCTCTCCTACCTTACGAGTGTCGTGACCGTAACCTGACCTACGCCAGTCCTCTCTATATCAACATCACCAAGAAGGTCTCCGCCGCGATCGAAAGAGAGGTCCCTTTACACGAGATGGATGATGCCCAGCAGGCCGAATATGCCAAAACGGGAGAAAATCCGACTAAACTCGTCTGGGAGCAGGAGGAAAGCCCTGACGACGACGATGCTGGCAAATCCGAGGATTGGAAGAACATGGTCTTTGTCGGCAAACTTCCCATCATGGTCAAGTCCAAAATCTGCCATCTAAGCCGAGAGACGGATGAGAGCTTGTTCACGGTCAACGAGTGCCCCTATGACCAGGGCGGGTACTTCGTCATCAACGGAAGCGAAAAGGTTCTCATTGCACAGGAGCGCTCTGCGGCCAACATTGTGCAGGTCTTCAAAAAGGCCCAACCGAGTCCCTACACCTACACCGCCGAAATCAGGAGCGCGCTGGAGAAGGGCTCCCGTCTCATCTCAAGCTTGCAGTTGAAATTGTATGGCAAGGGCGACTCCGCCCGCGGTGGCTTCGGCCAGACCATTCATACCACGCTGCCTTTTGTCAAGTCCGATCTTCCCATCGCCATTGTCTTTCGCGCGTTGGGCGTTGTTTCCGACGAAGATATCTTGAATCACATTTGCTACGACAGGAAGGACAGTCAAATGTTGGAGATGCTTCGACCTTGTATCGAAGAGGCTTTCTGTGTCCAGGATAGAGAAGTGGCACTCGATTTCATCGGCAAGCGAGGCAACCGAGATCAAGCCGGTCTCGGGAGAGAGAAGCGTGTACGTGTGGCCAAGGATATCCTTCAGAAGGAGACGCTGCCGCACATCTCCCAGACTGAAGGCAGTGAAACCAGAAAGGCCTTCTTCCTGGGCTACATGGTCCACAAGCTCCTGCAATGCGCTCTCGGCCGACGCGAACCTGACGACCGTGACCATTTCGGAAAGAAGCGCCTCGATCTGGCTGGTCCCCTCCTGGCAAAACTGTTCCGTGGCATCGTCCGAAGAATGAACAACGAGCTATCCAACTACCTGCGACGATGCGTCGAAGGCAACCGTCACTTTAACCTGGCGGTTGGCATCAAGCCCGGCACTCTTTCAAACGGGCTGAAGTATTCGCTCGCCACTGGTAACTGGGGAGATCAGAAGAAGGCCATGAGCTCCACTGCTGGTGTGTCGCAAGTGTTGAATCGTTATACCTTTGCGTCTACGCTTTCTCACTTGCGACGTACCAACACGCCAATCGGCCGAGACGGAAAACTGGCCAAGCCGCGACAACTGCACAATACACACTGGGGTCTGGTTTGTCCCGCCGAGACACCCGAAGGTCAAGCTTGCGGCCTTGTCAAGAACCTGTCGTTGATGTGCTATGTGAGTGTGGGTTCACCTTCGGAGCCGCTGATTGAGTTCATGATCAATCGTGGCATGGAGGTTGTGGAAGAGTATGAGCCGCTGAGATATCCTCATGCAACCAAAATCTTCGTCAACGGCACGTGGGTGGGCGTGCATCAGGATCCCAAGCATCTTGTGAGCCAGGTCCTGGATACGCGGCGAAAGTCGTATCTGCAGTATGAAGTGTCCCTTGTCAGAGAAATTCGCGATCAAGAGTTCAAAATCTTCTCCGACGCCGGACGTGTCATGCGACCAGTGTTCACCGTACAGCAGGAAGATGACCCTGAGACGGGCATCGAAAAGGGCTATCTGGTTTTGTCGAAAGAACTGGTCAACAAGCTTGCCAAGGAACAGGCTGAGCCGCCCGAGGACCCGAGCGAGAAGATTGGCTGGGAAGGTTTGATTCGAGCCGGAGCGGTCGAGTATCTGGATGCCGAGGAAGAAGAAACATCCATGATCTGCATGACACCCGAAGATCTCGAACTATACCGCCTGCAGAAGGCCGGTGTTGCCCTCGACGACGACATGGGCGACGACCTCAATCGGCGTCTAAAAACCAGAACCAATCCGACAACGCACATGTACACGCATTGCGAGATTCATCCCAGCATGATTTTGGGTATCTGTGCGAGTATCATCCCCTTCCCTGACCACAACCAGGTAAGCAAGCGCGTCCATCGATCGGTCCGAATCTTGTGTACGTATGCCTCGCCCGCAGATTGCTAATTGTTGTTGTTATCCGTGCTTGCAGTCTCCTCGTAACACCTATCAATCTGCCATGGGCAAGCAGGCCATGGGTTTCTTCCTGACCAACTACTCTCGCCGCATGGACACCATGGCGAACATTTTGTACTACCCGCAGAAGCCACTGGCCACGACACGGTCCATGGAGTTTCTCAAGTTCCGCGAATTGCCGGCGGGCCAGAATGCAATTGTTGCCATTGCTTGCTACTCTGGTTACAACCAGGAAGACTCCGTCATCATGAACCAAAGCAGCATCGACAGAGGCTTGTTCCGAAGCTTATTCTTCCGCTCGTACTCTGATCAAGAAAAGAAGGTTGGTCTGAATTACACAGAAGTGTTTGAGAAGCCCTTCCACCAGAGCACACTGCGTATGAAGCACGGCACATACGACAAGCTTGACGACGACGGCATCGTCGCGCCCGGTGTCCGAGTGTCTGGCGAGGATATCATCATCGGCAAGACAGCTCCGATCGACCAGGAGAACCAAGACCTGGGCACCCGAACAAGTGTGCACCAGCGACGTGATATTTCCACCCCGCTCCGAAGTACCGAAAACGGCATTATCGATTCCGTTATCCTCACTGTCAATGCGGACAATGTGAAATACGTCAAGGTCCGAGTCCGAACGACCAAGGTGCCGCAGATTGGCGACAAGTTTGCGTCCAGGCATGGCCAAAAGGGTACCATTGGTGTCACGTACCGACAGGAAGACATGCCCTTCACTCGAGAAGGCGTCACGCCGGACATTATCATCAACCCACACGCCATTCCCTCGCGAATGACCATTGCTCACTTGATCGAGTGCCTGCTCAGTAAAGTGTCGACGCTGGAGGGCATGGAGGGTGACGCCACGCCCTTTACCGACGTCACGGTGGACTCGGTGTCGGAGCTGTTGCGCAAGCATGGCTACCAGTCGAGAGGCTTCGAAATCATGTACAACGGCCACACCGGCAAGAAGCTGAGGGCGCAAGTCTTTTTCGGCCCTACCTATTACCAGCGTCTTCGCCACATGGTGGACGACAAGATCCACGCTCGTGCGCGCGGTCCCGTACAAATCATGACGCGGCAGCCCGTAGAGGGTCGTGCTCGAGATGGCGGTCTTCGATTCGGAGAAATGGAACGTGATTGTATGATTGCTCACGGTGCCGCTGCCTTTTTGAAGGAACGACTGTTTGAGGTATCGGATGCTTTCCGAGTCCACATTTGCGAGATTTGCGGCCTGATGACACCGATTGCGTAAGTTTTATTTTCTTTGTTGATTGTGAACTGCGAAAAAAAAAACTAAAAAAAAAAAACTGACACAAATTCCATACAGAAATCTATCAAAGCAGTCGTTTGAGTGCCGACCTTGCAAGAACAAGACCAAAATTGCCCAGATTCACATCCCCTACGCCGCAAAACTGCTGTTCCAGGAATTACAGTCCATGAACATAGCTGCAAGAATGTTTACGAACCGCTCCGGCGCATCTAACAGGTAGACCGGCACGGAGAAGAACAACCGACGACAATTACGGACTGACTTTTTGACGACGAGATTCCGCAAGACTAGACATGGAAAAATCCAGGAGGGAAAACGTGGCCACAGAAGAGAGAAGGAGAGGCTGCTTAGCCACCCCATGCGTCAAAAGACGAGTCACTGGGTATCTTTTCCAAAAAAAAAAGCGTTTTTTTAATCATTGGTAAAAGAGGGGCGCATGTTTGATTGGCTTGCGGGGCCTGTTTTCTATATACTCGTGTGCATCGATTTGGTGCTCTTTTACCTCTTTTTTTTCATTCCTTTTCTTTCATCTTCTTTTTTTGGAAGAAACAGAGTTGCTTGGTGGTGAGGGTGAAGCAATACGCTTATATACAGAAATCAGGACGCACTTGGCGCAATCTTTTCCTGGAATTTAGCGATGCTGGAGACTGCTATACTCCCAATGTGCATCACACGAGTCGCGTTTCCCGGCCCATCATGTCCAAAACACAACATGGGCAGGATTGCTCGCGTTCTATCGTACACGGAAGAGCACGTACTTTCCACTTTGTAGCGGTAAACTATCACAACGCCAAGCCCTGCACGGCGTATGCCCATGCTGAAACGCAGAAAATGACACACAAAACAACAACAACATGCAGAGATACAAGACCACCTTGACCCAAGTATCCGCCCCTCCCTACTGATTCCACCGTGCCGCAAACCAAAAGATATGACCCCTCGCGTGAGGGGAAATGTATGGATGCTCCGTTCACCTCGGCGGCGCTGCCGGACCACCCTCGGGGGGCGCGTCGACGGTCGATTCACGCACGGTCTGGTGCTGCTTGTATTCTGCCTCTAGTTGGCGCTGCATGTCAAAGTCGAGTTGTCGCTCGCGCTTGATGCGTTGCTGTTCCATGTCCCGGAGGACGCCTTGGTGCATGGCCTGTTTGAGGGGTGGTTAGGAGGTGTTTTGCATATTCTCTTTTTTTTTCTGTGCCTTTTTTTCTATTCTTCCTTTTCCCTTTATCTTCTCTTTTTTAATTCTTTTGATTCTTCTCCCCCCCTGATTTTCTTCATCTTTTTTTTTTTCAAATGTTTTTCTTTCAACGCATCACAGCGCAAGTCTTGTCCTTGTCCATTCTTTTGTTCTTCTCGATTGTAGGACGTGTCGGCGACGAGACCATGCGGGGGACGTCGGACATACGGCTTGCTCCCACCTCTGCTGGAAATGGACAAAGACGACTGTGCAGGCGGCGAAGAGGGACGTCCCTGCTAGGGTGAGTTTCGAGGCGCGCGACATGACGAGGAGGTGGGCGTGGTGGATGGCGATGCGGTGCAAGGTGGGAGAGGATGGTGGACTGGCATCGGGAAGGTGGAGCGCCGTGCGTGTGATGGAGATGCCTCACGGGCTCCGGACGGCGGGATCGGGGAGCGGATGGAATATCTTGTGCGTGGGTGTGTATTGGCAAAAAAAAATCAAAAAATCCAACGTCGTGATGTTGGCGGGCGTTCGGACGGATGACGGTGCAAGCTCGGTCGGTGTGGGGCCCCGGAGCGTTGCTCGGAGCCCTTGGCCCACCTGCGGTAGACGGGGTGGCGTGACCTGTGCGCGCCGCACAATTCGTAGGGCCGCGACATGTACCCGCCGTGGATGGGATGGGATGGGGCTCATGGATGGTCGGTCGGTCGGGTTTGATGTCACCCAGCCAAACCCTCGAATCCGCGTCTCCCCAAATTCCATCATCAACATTTGACGACCACCCACCACCCGCCGCCACCTCCACGATTCACCACGCGCGGCAAGTCATCCAGCACGCTCATCCGCGCAGTCCCACGTCGGCTTCGCTTCCCCGCCCCGAACGAGCAGCAAAACCGCCTCCCTCCTCTTTGCACTTCCTCCAACGGCCTCCTGCCCGCCATGGTCCGCTACGCCCTGCCAGATCCCCCCTCGTCCCTGGCATCACCGCGGCTAACTCTCTTCTTTTTTTTTCACCTTCTTCTCGCGCAGTCGGCCCAAAATTCTGCAGGCATTCAAACCCTCCTCGACGTGCGTACGACGGGCTCCTCCCCCCCCTCAGAATATCCAAAAAAAAGCAAAAAAAGGGCATGACAACGGGTATCAATGCTAACGCCCTCCTTTCTCAGGCCGAGCGAGAAGCCTCCAAGATTGTCCAAAAAGGCATGTGATACACCCCTCCCACCCTCCTTTCCATCCCCTCCATCTCCCCGGGAGGCCTCTCCGCAACACCCGGTGCTAACTCGCCTCCGTCCTCCTCCAGCCCGAGAATGTAAGCAACCCCGCGAACCGTCCTTTGCACAAGAAGACGGCGCCTCACACGAGTCTAGTCCGCACCAAGCGAGTCCGCGAGGCCCGCGACGAGGCCAAGAAGGAAATCGCAGAGTACAAGGCCAAGAAGGAAGATGAGTTTCAAAAGTTTGGAGCCGAGGTTCGTGTTTTTCGCATCTTGCCCCGTCTCGCCTCCTGAGGCACCGCCGTGGACATGTACACAAGCGGAAATGGGTACTGACCGGGTTTTGCGCCCCCCCCCGCTCGACAGCACAGCAAGGGCAACGAACAGGCCGAGGCCGAGGCCGCGACCGAGGCGGACAAGCATATCCGGACGATCAAGGAGGCCGGAGCCAAGGGACAGGCCGGCGTGGTGAAGAATCTGCTGAGCGCCGTCTTTGACGTCACGCCCGTTGCGCCCGCCAAGCAGTAGGTCCCCGGCCGGCACGTTGTCACGTTTTTTTTCCTTTGCTCCGCCGACATGAGTTTATTCTCGGGGAGGTCGAGAGGTGGGAAGGGGGTTGTCTTTTGTTTTTGTCATTGCTCTGTCGTCGACTTTGCTGTAAATAAAAAAAAAATTGCATCGCAAATGCGGCTGTTGTGGGACATGGTAGCGCATAGATTTGTGGAAGACGGGTAGACGGGGACGGGATGCCGTGGCGTCTTTGTCCACATGGTTAATGAATCAAATCCGTGGATGTAGTGCGTTTGCCTCTACTTGGTCACTCCGAATTGAGTCTGTGCATTTATTTTACGTTGGGATTCCTTTTTATTAATTGCCGTCGTTGGATATGTGCTTCATCGAGTCACATCAACGTCTACACATTGAACAAACAGAAATCACCCCCCGCCCTCGCCCCGCGCCGAGCAACGACAAAGCAGAGAGCGCCCAAGGAACAAGACAGGGCGGGAGAAACCCCTCAGCGCAGAAATTCTATCAGCGTCCCGAGCATGTCGCTGACGTCCCTGCTGTCCTCCTCCAGGGTGTCCAGCCCCCGTCGCTGCTCGGACAAAACCCCCGCGAGGACAGCCAAGTCCTCGTCGCGCTCGGCGAGGAGCTGCTTGATTTTCCGACGGGCGCCGGCGTCCTCGGCCACGAGCCACGCGAGCGCCACGTCAATCTGCTGCAGGGTGAAGAGTCCGGCGTCGAGTCTGCGCGAGAGGAGGCTGATCTCGGGGTCGGCGTCGTCGTCGGCGTCGGCGTCGGCGCGGGACGACGAGGCGAATTCCTGCTCGGCGCGGTGCACGCGCGCGGCGTATTCTCGGTGCAGGGCTATCAGCTTGGCTGTCTTTTCGTAGTCCTTTTCCACAAACTTGGCCAGCGTGCGGATTCGTTCGGCCGAGGGGCCGGGCAGGAGGCGGAGCATGGAGGCGAAGAGCGACAGCAGTTGGGACAGCAGCCGGTGATCGTGGGTTTTGGTGAATAATGTAAAGATGGTCTTGAGGCCGCCGGCCTGTACAATCTTGAGGCAGACGTCTGAGCCGCTGGCACTGGCGGCGGCGTGGTCCAGGAGGCGGAGGGCGGGCGCCTTGCTCATTTTGCCCTCTTTCAGCATGATGAGGCAGAGCTCCACGCCCTCGGCGTCGATGAATTTGCTCTTGCCCTCCGGGTGGTCGGCGATGCACGTGAGGGCTTCGAAGATGTTCTGCATGTACTCCTCCTCCTCACCCCCCTTGTCGGGATCACGTTTGCGATAGGTGGCGGCCAGCTGGAGGAGGGTGTCGACGGCGTCGAGGCTGGCGAGGTGTTGGCAGCTTGCGGGGGATGCCTGCGCCAGGATGGCGAGAATCTCGGCGGCGTACTGCTTGTTTTGCGACACGGGGTTTTCTTTGCGCTGGATTCGTTGAAGGAGCCATTCGAGGAAGGCGTTTTGCTGACCGATGCGGGTGGCTGTGGCGGAGCGAGAGCACAGGTTCTCTACGATACCGAGGGCGTAGTACACGCCGCTTCGATCGGCTTCGTCATCCTCGTCCAGGCGCGAGAAGTTGGAGACGAGCAGTCCGATCAGGTCGGCCTCCATCAGGGCGTCGGCGAGCTTGTCCCACTGGTCGTCCTGGGCGGACACATCCTCGTCGGTCAACTCGCCCAGAACTTCCATGGCATCAATGGCAATGTCTGTGTTTTCATGGGCCAGCAGCCCCACGAGGCTGTTGACGGACCCCAGCCTCACGAACTCGTCATAGAGTTCTGGATGCTCTGTCAGAATGGACAGCCCCTTGATGTCGGCGTCTAGATCCGCCTCGCTGCCGATAAACCTTTGCGGGTCGTCTGCGTACTTTGCTCGTAGCTCGGCGTTTTTGGTAATGTGTTTTTCGAAATTGAGCATCGTCTTTCGCAACCACACGGCGTCAATCCTGTCCGGAATTCTCGCCGCCTCCTGCTCGGCCTCGTCGACAAAGTCGAGGATTTGCGACTCGTGCTTGCTTATGCCGCCGCCGAAAAAGCGACCTTCCTCGTCATCTCCATCTTCTTCTTCTCCTTCTCCTTGTCCCTTTCCTTGGCCGGGTGGCATGGCAGGACCGAAATCCTGCTCGTCGTCGAGGGCGGCGGCGGATGGACCAGCTTCACGGTCGTCAAGGCGGTCGTCGGCATCGTTGGCGCGGTGGTGGGAACCATTGGCGCCGACTTTGCTCGCCTTGTATATTTCGTCTGCCGGCGTGGAGCGAGTCAGCCCAATGATGCGGGTTGCTGGGAAGCTGGTGAGGGGCATGGCATACTTGGATCCTGAACGAAATCGAGCTTTCTTTTGCCGGAAACGCCAGCGTTCTGCGAGAAACAAAGGTCAGGGCGACCCCTACCCAAGGACCAGGGAGGTGGACGGTGGAAAGGGGAGACGGAGGCTGGCATACCTTGAAAATATCGTCAATGCTCGTCATGATGCCAACGAGCTTCCCGGCAGCGTGTCTCACCGCCGCGACTCCGGGGGAGGTCTCTGCAGGTATTGTGCAGGTGTGTGGCCAAGTTTGCGCCGAAAAAGCTCCCGGCCGCGGCACGTGTTCTCGGCGCGCGCGATGCAGTTCGAATGGCGGCGATCTGCTTCTGAACGTGGTCGGTGGTCGGAGGGGAAGCTTGGCACGCGGAAGCCGTATGACGAGGTTTGACGGGGAGAATCAGACGCGGGATGCGAGAGGACTGCTGCTTGTCTACACATGTTTCGTGTTGACTCTGGCGTCGAGTTTGCCATCAATGTCTGCCTGCCTGCCTGCCTCTGGGTTTATCTATAGCCTCTGCCTGCCTTGTCTGACGCTGACGTGCAGGCTTCGTCCGTCCAGCCCACGGAAAATGTGGAGACGAGCGGGTGCCTGCATCGATCTGCCTCCGATCCCGGGAGCAGTTGGGAGCAGTTGGGAGCAGTTGGGAGCAGTTGGGGGCAGTTCCAGTCGCATTGACGGACGGGCAAGAATGTTGGTAGCAGGATTCAAGGTTGACGGGGTCTTGATGTCTGGATGGGCATTCTTTGCGAGGATATCGGCATGCATCATCGCGGCATGGGCTGGATTCTGTGCAAATGGACTCGCGCCACCAAAGCCCAAACGCCCAAACGCCCAAACGCCTCAGCCGTCAAGCGCTACGTCGTCGGCCAGAATCAACGAGGTGCTCGGGTGCGCCTCCTTGCCCACGAGAGTAAAATAATAAAGACCAAGACAGCTTGCGAGTCCTGGTCCATGTCTATGACGTAACGACACGTGCAGGCACGTTTTCTCCGAGTACATACATACTTCATACAGTATACATACTAAGAAGTAGGTACACAACACAAGGATGCTCGCTGTGCCAAAAAGAGACGCAATTGTCCGGCTTTTCGCTTCGTTGCCCACTTGCCGAAGCCGCCTGCGGAAAGTCCAGACTTTTGGAAATGAACCACACGTTACACTGCACAACACGCCGAGTCGAGTAGTCAAAGAAAGGATGGTCGAGTCACGAGTCGTCGGGAGGCATCAGGAACGCCAAAGCAAGGGCCTGGCTGTGCTTGACAATGGCAAATGCTGCCAAACGCTGCCAAACGCGGGCCAATGCGTACAAAACGCTTACAAAACGCTAGACCGCGCCCACGGTCTATGCATAGGTACTTTATGTATGGGTCCCGGAGACCCAGCAATGCCAGCACCGCATGCTGTATGCATGCGCTACTATGCAATGCAGTCGTCCCATGCTGTCCCACGTCGGCTTGAGGCAAGCCCAGGTTGTCTTCTCTCGACTCTCGACTCTCGACTCTCGCCTCTCGCCTCTCGCCTCTCGACTCCCGACTCCCGACTCCCGACTCCCGACTGGGGAGTCTGGACCATCTTGCCTCATGTCGGCCATGTCGCGCGCGAATCAGAGCATGGGCATCCCGATGCATGGGTGCACGGCATGGCGCTTGGCCGAGGGACCGAAGAAGGAGAGGGGGGGGGAAGAAAGCCAACCAGCAGCCAATGCAGGCACCTGCCTCGCCGCCTTGGGTACCTACTTGCCTTTTCCAAGCCATGTACCCGCCCGCAGACCCTGACCCTGATTCTCTTGGGCGACCACGCCCGATCACAGAGAGCAGCCGGCAGACAGCTGGCAGGCAGGTTGGCAGGCAGGCTGGCAGGCTGGCAGGCAGCTCCAGGTCCCACTCTGGGCCGGCGCTCCTTTTTGTCCACTCAGCCCCTTAAACGCCTCCCCCCGTCTCTCCAGTCTCCAGTCTCCAGTCTCCAGTCTCCAGTCTCCAGATGGATGCATGCGCAGTGACGGGAGCCCACTCCTCCCACTCCTCCCACTCCTTCCACACCTCGCACACCTCATGCATGAACCAAGCCCAGTCTCGAGACTCTCGACGTGTTTTCCCTACCCTCGCCGCGCCACATCAAAGACTGCGGCTTGCTTCTGCCCTGATGCTGTCTGGTGCAACTTCCTGTGCCCCCGCATGGACCAAAACCTGGCCCAACGTTGAACTAATATTGTTGTTCCGGCCGCGCGGGTAAATGATCCAGGACATTGCCAGAAACCCCTTCTGGTGGCGAATGCGTGCATTGTTTGGCCGGAGAGCAGAGAATGCTCGCAAGACACACCTCCGACGATACTCTCGACGCTGACAGCGTTTCCATTGCCCTCAACGTTGCTCTTTCCGATCAATTGAACTCTCTTACAACCCTGGATCCTTCCGTCCATCGTCCATCGCCCATCTCCCATCGCCCGGTACCACCACCACCACCACCACGTCGCCTCGACTTCAGGATTCACCTTTGACGGTCGTTGCCCCTGCACGTCTTCCTCGTACTTCGTCGTTGCTGCCGCTGCCGCGGATTGGAGCGGCAGCAGCAACGACAGCAACGCCGGGCCTCGCTCCGGCATACTCTCCTGGCGAAAGTACCCCATCCTTCACCACTGACCTTCCCCCTCGATCGGATCCTCTCCCTGATACTCCCCCAACGACTCCGATCACGAGACTGGCCTGGCAATCACAAGATCCTTGTCCAAAGTCGAGCCCTGGCGTCCATTGCTGCCCCCCATCGATCGGCCAAGCTCTCCGGGCGACAGCATTGGACAACGCCTCTGAAGCCCAAAAGTTCTGCCTGGTGGCGGAGCAAGCGATACCGATTTCTTAGCCACATCACGAACCCCCCAACGCATCAGATTCTAGCCGTGAGCGGTCATTATTTGACATGTCTCAGGAGGAAGCGAGGGAGCTTTACGCTCCTTTGCACAGTCATTCGCGGAGCCGGAGCTCATTGGGCAGCGTGGATTTTACTAACAAGAGCCGCGGCACGAAACCTCCTTCGCAAAAAGTGATGCTTTCTCGAGCGTTGCAAAAGGCTAATACGGCTGTTCAATTGGACAATGCTCAGAACTTTGAGGGTGCCAGGAGATCATACGTGGAAGCCTGCGGGCTTCTAAAGCAAGTCCTTCTCAAGACAACGGCCGATGACGATAGGAAAAAGCTGGAAGCCATTGTAAGTTGATCCTATGCCCCTCGTGAACCTCGGACCGCTATTGCCACTCTTCGAAACGTCCGCTTGCTCACAAATCATGCCTTTTGTCGCACAGCGGCGGACATACGACGCGCGCATCGAGGAACTGGACCAGATTTTGCCCTGGCAGGCCATCGATAATAAAGAGCTTCCGGCTCCACCCGAAACTGACAACGACTACACCGAAGACTTTCTCCAAGCTAGCATCCTGGGTTTGGAAACAGAAATCAACGCTCTGAGTTCTG
Source organism: Claviceps africana (assembly GCA_018360145.1). NCBI lineage: Eukaryota > Fungi > Ascomycota > Sordariomycetes > Hypocreales > Clavicipitaceae > Claviceps > Claviceps africana. Next base: position 114,950 of record SRPY01000023.1, read on the forward strand.
CTAGAGCGGGTGCAGCTTTGCAGCAGCCGCGTAATCGTCAGGATTCAAGATATTTTAGTGATGGCTCCCTGGATGCAGCACGATCCGCACGGCTCAAAGCCGAACAGCCCTCTCTGCACTCGGCCTTCTCTCGATCGACTCAAAGACTTCGACCATCGGAGGAATTTATGAGCGACAGCAGTCACACCCCGCAGCCTCTGACGAGCCGACCCCCGTCATCGCCCAGGAATCCGCTGCACGAGCGTTGCGATTCAAGTGAACGTGCTACGGCGAGTGAATCAAATCACTCAGGGTCATGGAGTGGCTCGCGAGATGGCGCAGGGCATTTCAGAGACGGTAGTCAGAATTCATGGCTTGATCCCATAGATGAATCGGGAGGCTCTTGCGGCACATCGGTGAACTCTCGAGACTCGTCCCGCCCTCGCAGTAAACACCTCCGAAGAGGTAGTGGCACCAGCACCGAGGTGGAATTCGACACCGCACTGGACGCGGCCATTGAGGCCGCATACGACGAGGGATTTGAGCCCATGGACCCTCATGATTACGACACCATCGACCGCACCGAAGAAATCGTGCCCAAGGCTCTCCAAAAAGTGGAGGCTCGTGAGCGCGTCAGACTGACGGAACGGGAGGAATATCCCGACGAATACCACCAGTCAGCCGCGCAACTACATGACGAGTCGAAAGCCGATGGTTTCTATGATGATAATATCTCATCTGATGAAGAGGAACGTATCTTGGAGGGAATGACACGTGAATACAACCTGGACGACTTCTTGATAAAAACAGACCACAAATCAAGCCTCTCACAACATCCGGAGCGTCCGGAATCCCGCGGTACCGAGGTCGAGGCTGCGACTGAACTGACCAAGCGCACGCATTCCCTCAGCATCCGACCGCGGACAGCAAGCGTGGAGAGGCCTGGCCGCCATCAGGATCAGCAGCAACACGCGATTCCCAAGGGCTGGCAGCCATCCGCACCACCTCCCCAGCAATCGCTTCCAGAGCTGCCCTCCAGTCGAGCGGCGTCACCCGGGCAGAGCGTCAGAAGCCGACGTTTATCTGGCCAGAACCCGAAGCAGCTCAAGATCCAGACGACCCAAATCCGGCAACCTCCAGCTACTAGCCACGGAGAGCCGTCGCAAACGGAGACGATAACGGAGATTGATTCGGCCGTCGAGGCCGCTGTTGCAGAACGACCGCAGACGAGCCGCTCGATGAGGAAGTTCACGCCGCCAGCGGTGGACGCTCCTGCTCCTGGGCAAGAGGCTGCAATCATGGGATCGTCGCCGAATCGGCGCGGCCAGCTTGATGCGGATGATGGCCATGCAGGCCATTCTGGGTCTCCCACGATAAGCAGGGTTAAGAAGAATTTGTCCTCTTCCAGCTTGCGAAGTCTCAAGTGCCGAAATCTGTCCATGTCCAATCTTGACGATGCGTTCGACAAGTCGCCCGGGACCCCGTCGAGCCTGCATCCGGGAAGCGCTGGGAAGCCCGCAATACCTGCGTTGCCGGCTCAACTGGCGGTCTCTCTCCGCGAGCAGATGGATGCGGCGTCGCCAGCAAACTTTAATTTGTTTGAGGACAATATCCACTTGCCGTCAAGCCCAGGCGCACCCAACCCCATGGTCCTCGACCCCCCCGTCGCGCTCGAGCCTTGTCCCAGCGACATGATGTTGCGGCCGTTCTGGCTGATGCGTTGCCTGTACCAGACGTTGGCGCACCCTCGTGGCGGATATCTTAGTACAAAGCTCTTTGTGCCACGCGACGTCTGGAAAGTCAAGGCGGTCAAGCTCAAGAATGTCGAGGACAAGATTTCGAATTGCGATTTGCTCACGGCCGCTCTGCTGAAGTTGGCAAAGGTTGACACATGCGACGCCGACGCGATGCTGGACGAGATGCAGGCTCTGGAAGGCATTCTGGAGCAGGTTCAAAACGCGCTCACTCGCAAACTTGGCAACGACGTTGGCGTGCACGGATCAGGGGGGCTCTTCAGAGAAGCCTCCAACGTGATCGAGGCTGACGGTGTGCCAGCTGTGCCTCGAACTGGCAGTGTGAGTGGCAAGTCGTCGTCTTTTTCATGGAGACGACTGCGGTCCAAGAACTCGAACATGGGGCTGGGAGGAGTTTACAGCAGCCGAACAACAACTGGCTCTTCCGAAGGTGGCAGAGAAGCAGTCACCATGCCAACACTGCCAATGACGCCACAGCCGACGAGGCGTCCACCCAAGCGTGAAATCACCCAAGCACAGTTCCGTGGACCCAACGCGAATTACATGCATGCGCTCGCTCGCCTGTTTGACGCAGCTCAAGCAATAGGTAGGACAAAATTTCCGACACCATCCGAAAAAAAAAAAAAAAAAAGTCATGGGGCTTTTCCGCGACGCAGGGGCTAGATGCTGACGAGACGAATAGATCTGATAGCGCGACAGGTGGATGATCCTGGCCTGAAACATGCGGACAAGACTCAAGTCGGACTCGAGCTTTGCACCAGGCACGCTGCCGAGTTTTTCGGATTCTATATTTGCCGATTCGTGCTGGCCGATCTAGGAATGCTTCTGGACAAATTCATCAAAAGGGGAAGCGAGTGGGTGCTGGCCTGAGATGTCTGTATCGCACGACCCCATACCGAGACAAAGGCATTTGCAGAGCCCAGGCGACGCCCATGAAGGGCGTTGTTTTGTTTGTATTTTTTTCCCCCTTTTTTTTCCCATGACGGATCGCATATGGTGGCCCTATTCTTCGCAGTCGTATCGGGACACTGTATACCTTGGTCTTTTTTTTCTAATGACAGAATCAGGATATGGCGACTTGCATGGGCTGGGACCTGCTTTTTAGACTGGCGAACGGTATTCATCAAGCAGTATTTGGAAGCGACGGCGATGGCAGGTGTTTGGAACGTTCTGTTGGCAGTAGGATTGTTGTGATGAACGAGACATGTCTTTGACGGGTAAAATACCCGACCAATCACTTTATTGATAACGGGACGCAAAACTTTCTTTGCAAGGGCCTGTTCGCAAAACCATTTTGGAGACTACGAGAGCAGTCGGGGAGGGACAGTTTACTTAATTTTTAGGTTTAATATTTTTTATTTATTTATTTTTTCTGAAAAGGACAAAAAGTGCCTGGCTTGCGTATTCAAGACGAGCACAGCCGCTTCCCAAGCGATTCTGTGATTGGCAAACCGAACCGCATCCACTTTCCACTTTCCACTTCCACTTTCCACTTCCACTTTCCAGCTCCCTCACGCTGGGCCGCCCGGACCCTGGCAAACTTCCCTTTTTCCTTTTTCCTTCCATCACCGGCCAGGCCAGACTGCTCATTCTCCGTCCGCCGTCAAGGCCAAGTGGCAACACCCATCCCGATGCGCGTCTCCTCCCAGACGTATAGATGACCTGGGCCTGCAGAGCTGCGAGAGCCTGGACTCGACCACGGCCGCTACCGAGCCCGTCGACGTTTCTTTTCCGCCGCGCTTATGCAACACCGGCCAAGCCGTCGCCCGCCGAGCTCGAGGCTCGCATCGCGGCCATCCCGATCGAGCGGTACCGAAATTTCTGCATCGTGGCGCACATCGACCATGGCAAAAGCACCTTGAGCGACCGTCTGCTGGAGCTCACGGGCACAATCTCGGCGAGCGATGCCAACAAGCAGATTCTGGTGCGCCCCATTCCCTGCGGCCCGTCGGCGAGGATTGCGACGAGGACGAGGCCCAACGTTCTACAAGCTGACCCGATGCAAAACCCGCGTAGGACAAACTGGACGTGGAGCGCGAGCGAGGCATTACGGTCAAGGCGCAGACGTGCACCATGCTCTACAAGCACCGAGGCGAGGACTATCTGCTCCATCTCGTCGACACGCCCGGCCACGTCGACTTCCGCGCCGAAGTCACTCGCTCCTATGGTAGTTGCGGGGGCGCGCTGCTGCTCATCGATGCGAGTCAAGGCATCCAGGCCCAGACGGTGTCGAATTTCCACCTTGCCTTTGCGCAGGACCTGGCGCTTGTCCCCGTCATCAACAAGATTGACATGCCGTCGGCCGACGTCGCCCGTGTGTTGGACCAGATGGAGACCACCTTTGAACTGGACCCCAAGGACGCGGTGCTCGTGAGCGCCAAGACGGGCAAGGGCGTTCCGGACGTGCTGCCGGCGGTTGTGGAAAAGATGCCGCACCCGGTGGGCGACGAGAAGAAGCCGCTCAAGTTCCTGCTGGTGGACTCGTGGTATGACAACTTCAAGGGCGTGGTCCTCCTGGTCAGGTTGTTCGACGGAACGATACGCGCGGGGGACAACGTCATCTCGCTCGGCACCGGGACCAAGTACACGGTCGGACAGGTGGGCATACAGTATCCAGACGGGACGCCGCAAAAGGTGCTCCGCGCCGGACAGGTCGGGTACGTGTACTTCAACCCGGGGATGAAGAGGATCCAGGACGCCAAGCTGGGAGACACGTTCACGACGGTGGGCAACGAGGACGCCGTCGTGCCGTGTCCCGGCTTCGAAGAGCCCAAGCCGATGGTCTTTGTCGCGGCCTTCCCCACGGACCAGGGCGACTACACGCGCCTGGCGGACAGCATCAACCAGCTGGTGCTCAACGACCGGAGCGTCACGCTGCAAAAGGACTTTTCGGAAGCGCTGGGCTCGGGCTGGCGCCTCGGATTCCTGGGCAGCCTGCACTGCTCCGTCTTCCAGGACCGCCTGAAGCAGGAGCACGGCCGCAGCGTCATCATCACGGAGCCCACGGTGCCGACAAAGGTCGTCTGGCCCGATGGCTCGTCCGAAGTCATCCAGAACCCGGCACTGTTCCCCGATGCGACGGATTACCGCATCCGCATGTCGCAGACGCTGGAGCCCTACGTCCGGGCGACCATGACGGTTCCGCAAGAGTACCTCGGCCGCGTGATTGAGCTCTGCGAAGCGAACCGGGGCGAGCAGAAGAGCCTCGAGTTCTTCCACGGCACCCAGGTCATTCTCGTGTACGATCTGCCGTCGGCGCAACTGGTGGAAGACTTTTTCGGGAAACTCAAGGGAGCCACGTAAGATTTTCCTGCTCCTCCCCACCCACCCACAAACCAAAAAACACCGCATTTCACATGGTGTAACGCGCACGCGGTTGCGTACACGGTCCTCTGTACTGACGCATCATTGCCCGCGGCCTCTGGCGACAACATTCGCAGCAAGGGATACGCCACGCTAGACTACGAAGACGCGGGCTGGCGCGAGAGCAAGCTCGCCAAGATACAGCTCCTGGTCAACAAGCATCCCGTCGACGCCATCTGTCGCGTCGTCCACGGTTCTCAAGCCGATCGCATCGGGCGACAGTGGGTGACCAAGTTCAAGCAGCACGTCGATCGACAAATGTTTGGTACGTCTCTCGTGGTGTTTTTGGTGTTTCCGAGCCAAATGGTCAGTCACTAATCAAGCCCTTCCCCTTCCCCTAGAGGTCGTCATCCAAGCGGCCGTCGGCAACAAAATCATTGCCCGCGAGACAATCAAGCCCTTCCGCAAGGACGTGCTGGCCAAGCTGCACGCCAGCGACATTACGCGCCGCAAAAAGCTGCTGGAGAAGCAGAAGGAGGGGCGCAAGAGGCTGCGGGCCGTGGGCAACGTGGTGATTGCGCAGGAGGCCTTCCAGAGCTTCCTGTCCAAGTGATTTGTTTTGTCCTGGTGCTTGTGAGGAGGTTGTCACTATATATATTGTCGCTATGTATATGTACCTTTACTTGGGTGGCCACTGTGTATGATGATGTCCCCGGTCCAATGCAGACTTGCAGACTTGCAGACTAGCCACCGAGGGTAGCCTCCTAGCCACCGAGCTATTCAATAGAGCATGACCGGGCTGTGTGAGACTGTTGACCTCGGTCACGAGACCAGACCAGACCAGACCAGACCAGTGACGACCAGTGACGACACACGTGACGCCATCGGCCCATCACAGCCCCCTCACGTTCATGTATTCACGTCTTCCGTCCGACCGCGCGAGGGAAAAAAGCATCGCCCGCTGGCTTCATCCGCCGCCCAACGTGTCGTGCCGCGCCCAGCATTTCCACCATGTGCGGCCGCTATGCGCTGTCCCTTGTATGTTCATGCCGCCCCGTCGGCTACCCGTTCCCCCATGCACGCCCAGTCTGACCATGTGCCCTTGCCAGCGCGTCTCTCAAATCAGGCAAATGCTCGAGGAGGACCATGTGCCCGTCGACGACGCGGTAGACGACGACGGCCCCGATGCACCCCGTCCGTCCTACAACTTTGCCCCCGGGTGCCGCGGAGTCGTGTACCGAGCCGACACGCCCGACTGGGGCGCCGGCCCGCGCTCCCACGGCCACGGCCACGGCCACGGCCACGGCCACGGCCACGGCCACAATGTCAAGGACGACGACGCGGACCGGGAACAAGAAGAGGCGGACGACGCGGAACAGACCAGACCCGCGCGGTACAAGCTGCAGGCCATGAAATGGGGTCTCGTCCCCTCGTGGACAAAGGGCCACCCCGACTACCGCACGCTCATGCGGACCATCAACTGCCGCGACGACTCGCTGCGCAGCCCGGGCGGCATGTGGACGTCGATGAAGAACAGGAAGCGCTGCGTCGTCCTCGCGCAGGGCTTCTACGAATGGCGCGCGACGGGCCCGCGGGACAAGCAGCCGCACTACGTCACGCGGTCCGACGGCCGCCTCATGTGCTTCGCCGGGCTGTGGGACTGCGTCCGGCGCGAAGAGTCCGCCGGCGCGTCCCTCTACACGTACACGGTCGTCACGACGGACGCGAGCGCGCCGCTGCGCTTCCTGCACGACCGCATGCCCGTCGTGCTGGACCCGGGGTCCGACGCCATGAGGCGCTGGGTCGACCCCGGCCGGTGGGCGTGGTCGGCCGAGCTGGCGGGCCTGCTGAGGCCCTTTGACGGCGCCCTCCGCGTGTACCCCGTCAGCAGGGACGTGGGAAAGGTGGGCAACGACTCGCCGTCGCTCGTCATCCCGCTCGACAGCAGGGAGAACCGCGCCAGCATTGCCCGTTTCTTTGCCCGGGCCGGGGAGGAGGCGGGCAAGGAGGACGGGCGCGAGCAGGGCATCTCTGCCGCCAAGGAGAAGCAGCACGGCGACGAGGCGGAGGCGCCGGCGCGCGAGACCACGAAGCGCAAGGGACCGCCCGCGACGGGGGCCGCCGGTCCGCCGTCCAAGAAGACGGGCTCGGCTCCGCGCGCGTCGAGGGCGAAAATCAGCGCCACCAAGAACGAGCGCAGGAGCCCTGCCGGGCCCGCTGGGGGGTCGCGCAAGATTACGAGTTTTTTCGGCAATCCAGCCTAGCGGTTTCGGGGGTGGTTGTTGGAACGAGGCTCACGACTCGTTGCGTTTGATTTTGTTCTAGTCTATTTCTATGTCAGGCCTCGTGGCTCCTGGTCTATGGGCTGGGCGATTTTGAACGGACGGCGGTGTGATTCCCGGCGTGGACGGTGGGTGTTGCTTGAGCGCCGCGGACGGTGCATGGGGCCGGAAGGGGAAGAGAAGATGGCGAAAGTCATCAAAGTGAGAAGGAGAAGCAAAGATGACGAAAGTGAACCAAATATGAGAAGAAAAAAAAAAAAGGGAAGAGAAGAGAAGGCAATAAAAGTGAAAGAGAAAAAAATGGAGAAAAAAGGAAGAGGAAAGAGAAGGGAAATACAAAAAGAGAACACAACACGTCACGGGCACAACTCGACAGATCCCAATGCCCCCCCCCTTCCCCCCTTCTAACCATCGGCCTGCCCCTCCCCGCGATCAATCCAGCTCTTACTGGCCCAGGAGCTCCACCTCCAACGACGCCAGGATAAAGGCCGACTCTCCCAGCAGACTGTTGGGCAGCAGGGGCTGCTTCGTGTAGTACTGGTACGTGGCGGTCGAGTTGAGGCTGCACACGGCGACGGTCTTGCTGAAGCCGATGGTGTCGTCGGCCACATTGGTGGTGACGAAGCTGTCGAGGGTGTAGTGGTACGCCTTGAGCGCGGCCGCGCGGTAGTCCGAGTGGGGGTCGTCGTGGCAGAGGAGTCCGGTGCGCAAGGCCTTGAGGAGGGAGAAGATGAAGAGGGCGGTGCCGGAGCTCTCGAGGTAGTTGCCGGGCTGGCCGGGGAGGGTGACGAGCTGCCACCAGGCGCCCGTGGCCGGGTCGCTGTAGTGCAGGAGGTCGGCGGAGACGCGGGTGGTGACATGGCGGAGGAGCCGGCACACGGAGCGGGCGGCGGCGGGCTCCTTGGGCGTGCCGCACGACAGGCGGTCCCAGGTCTGGACCAGACCGGCGAGGAACCAGCCCAGGGAGCGGCTCCAGACGTAGGGGCTGCCGCCCGTCTTCTTGTCGGCCCAGACGGCCTTGCGCGACCAGTCGTAGCCGTGGACGAGCAGGGACGTGTTGGTCTGGGCGCAGTGCTCGGCGAGGAGGCTGACCTGGCGCTCCATCTCGCGGTAGTCGACGACGGGCTGGGCGGCCATGTACGGCAGCAGGGAGAAGATGCCGTCGAGGTAGCTCCAGTCCGGGTAGACGTAGTACCAGAAGCCGCCGTCGGGGTTGCGGCGCTGCACGCCCAGCGAGTCGCGGATGGCG